>VNJO01008727.1:0-72701 GCA_008042535.1 Drosophila tani | reverse complement strand
AAAAAACATCGAATTTTGTAAATTTTACATTTTACATGTAGAATTTTACATTTTCATATAAATGGACCGATCGCTTCTATGGCAGCTATATGATATAGTGGTCCGATCTTAATGAAATTAAAACCGTAATTCTAGAACCATAAAAAACTGCTATATCTCAAAATTTATACAAATTCGTTGAAAAACAGAGAAGTTAAAATTTTTTTTACATTAATTTCGCCATCATTCCTATGGCAGCTATAGGATATAGTAGTCCGATTTCGGTCGTTCCGACATATATACTGCGTGCTAAAGAAATAAGACTATGCTGAAAATTTCAGCTCGATAGCTCAAAAACTGAGAGACTAGTTCGCGTAGAAACCGACAGACGGACAGACGGACAGACGGACAGACGGACAGACAGACGGACATGGCTAGATCGACTCGGCTGGTGATGCTGATCAAGAATATATATACTTTATGGGGTCGGAGATGCCTCCTTCACTGCGTTGCAAACATCTGGTCAAAATTATAATACCCTCTGCAAGGGTATAAAAATTGGGAAATACTTATGTGCTCGTTGAGGTTTTTTTTTACTCGTTTTCTTATAGAAAATAATATTCAATAGCTTAAATTATACTTTAAAACTGTAAATTACTTTAGGTATTAATTTAAACGTTTAATTTATTCAATGTTTAAAAATTTTAGGCACTAATTTTGATAACAAAATAAATTACATGATTTTTTTTTTTAAAGTGTCACATTTTGACAGCTAAATGCCGACAATATTTGCTTATAGCTGAAGTTTTTGGGGGCATCAGAGGTTAAGGCATTAACCCTCCTACTGTCCTTCTGCTGTGGCCTGCAACACTTCCGGCATTTAAGCAAACAAAATATGTGGCAACAAGGAGGACAACACGGCTGCAACGAGCCAGAGCGCATTTGTGTTCCCATTTCCATTTGGGGACCTTCAACCCCCCGAAAGTCCAAGCCCTTCTAGCCTACCAGACCCTTCAGCAACCTATCCTGTAGCTTTTATTTTTTTTTAGACACAGCTGTAGTCGTAAAATTAGCTGAAAAACAAAATTAGGCTTTAAACTGAACTTAAATCTGACTTGAAATAATCAAATACATTTTTACTCATTATATTTCCCAGTTTAAGGTTCAACTATGAAAATTACCAATGATTATTAAAATTGAAAAATAACTAAGGTCTATCGTTATTTATTTAATGTGCCATATATATAAAATAATGTCTGTAAAATAATATTATTATTATCAATTTAATATATTTATTTCTTTAATGGCTCCTTATGGGGACACTGCTAATTTCTTGCCCTTGCACGTGTACATCTTCACATGTGTAGGCGGAAAATGCGGCCATGTAGGCTAATGAGTTCGTTCTATGTCGGACGTGTCTTGTTTTCCCCTTCCCTGTTTGGTTTGTACTTTTTTTGTTTGCCTGATATCCTTGCACTCTGATTTTGTTGCGTTGTTGCTGCTCTTTTTGTGCCGGCTAACGAGGTCCTTCCATTGTCTTCGGATGCCACAAAAAGCCATAAAGCGCCGGCGGCAGATGGGCGAATCGAGGACGCAGATTGCAGAGGATGGAGATGGCTGAATATATCCTGCGATATATCCGAGGCAGCCCCAGGTAGGGTTTGCTTATATTTTATTTAGTTATTTATATTCAAAAAAAAAAATTACATTTATAACATTTATTATTTAAAAATAAAAAACACAGTAAAAATAGGACAAGGCTTCACTCCAAGTACCGCCTCAACCAGTTAACCCTATGGACGCTTAGCAACTCCAGGACGAAGGCTATGGCAGCGCCGCCGAGCAGGATGGCCGAGACATAGTACAGGCCGCAGTAGATCTCCAGCGGCAGGGGCGACACCTCGTGTGGCTCCACATACGCATCCTTGAAGAGGCTGCTGTCGAACTCGCGGACCAAGTGCTCGATGATCCCAGCGGAGAGGAGCTGTTTGATCTTCCGGTCGAAGGCGAACTTGAGCAGCGTGTGCCGGCGCAGATAGAAGACCAGCTGGTACAGGAAGATGTGCTCCCGGATGTGCGTCAGTCGGCTGGTGCTCCAGTGCATCAGGTTGTAGTAGGACATGCTGGCAATCAGCGAGGTGGTGGTCAGCCGCTCGTCCTCGCCGCACCGCTGGATGTGATCGAAGCGGTCCTTGGATGGAATTGGGATGGGTTTTATATAATATTTAAGATTAAGAAATATAAGACGTTAATTTTAGAGATTTATTATACAATTATGATGATATGAATTTGTGCTTTTTCGATAAAAATTATGGGCAACACTGTCAACAAACAGCGATAGGAATCGATAATATATCGCCCAATTGCCTTTAAATTATTTTTATGATAAATTAGGGATGATACCTCTACGCTAATTATGGATTAATACAAATATACATATCTAAATATATCGAAAATATATATGAGTATAAACTTAATAATAATACTATTGATATATATCGATGAATTATATAAATCAACCTACCCTGGATCCGTTTCGCGTGAGGATTGTCAGGTTGCGGGGATAGAAATCGAGGTATTCCTGGGAGATTAGCGTGTAGTTGGCCGCTATCAGCTCCGATATTTGTCCGGGCATGGGGTTATTGTGCGGCAATCGAAAGGAGTCGTACAGCTTGCCCTGGTAGACGACTCGCAGGACCAGGACGAGGAGCAGCCAGCCGGCGTAGAAGACGCGTATCCTGCTGGTTCTGGGCAGGTTCCGTGCCTCCAGCGGATTGCCCATCAGGGTGGTCAGGACCTGAAGGGCTTGAATGGTCACGTCCGAGTGCCCGGTGGCGATCGTTCGCCTGGCCCACAGGACCAGGACCACCAGACAACCGCTGCCCACCAGAGCGATCCACACGGGGGCCGAGAAGGGCACCGCCAACTGGGCCACGGCGCCCAGTTGCGTGTCCATGTGCATCACGAAGACCAGGGAGCTCTGGTAGTAGGACGTTGTGGTGGCAAACTGCCGGCGATGCTGGTGCGAGCCACTCATGGCGCCGATCAGGATCGAGGAGTCGTTGTTGATCATCTGGTCGAAGCAGCCACTGCACCCGTCCTTGATATCCCGCGACAGGCACTTGTCGCAGGGCTCCTCCAGAACAATGCGGAACTGGAATATCTCCGCCAGCAGCTTGATCAGTTCGCCATCGATGCCGGTCAGGCGCCAGGTTTGCGCCAACTCATCCGGATCGCTGACGTTGCCATTGAAGGACACGAAAGGCGCCAGCGGATACCAGCTGACGCGCACCGAACAGCCGGCCAGGCTCTTCAGGACCCTATCGAAGGTCCGATCTTGGTGCCCGTTCAGGAAGGAGCCGTTCTCGTAGCGATCGATCAGCTCCAGGGTGAGGTTCAGGTCGCAGTTCCGGTTGTATATGCGATATCCGTAGGTCAGCACCACGCCGCTGTTTTTCTGGGTGAGCAGGATCACGTTGAGGGTGTGAAAGCTCACGCAGGTCCTGGATATTTCGCGAAGAGTCTCCAATGGGGATGTACATAAAAAAAGGGGAATTTACATTGATATTATAGGAAAATATAAAAAATATTGATGAAATATCGATTAAATATCTTTTTTGTTTATCGAAAAGTATAATAAAAATTATAATTATTATATATCGAGTAAATCGATAACAATTAAAATATCGCGAAACAATCGGTTTGAATACCAAAATATCGATAAACTCGAAACAATAGCTTAGAGTCAATATACATTTTGAAAAAAATATCGGTAATATTAACGAAATATCGATAAATCGTATCATATTTTCTTTTTTATCGATAAATTGCAAACGGTAGCTTAGAGTATATTGAACATACTTAGATAGTTTAAAAATATATATCGGTAGTATTACCGAATTATCGATAAATCGTAGCAAAAATATAATAATACAGTAATTCGATAACAATGTATATATCGAAACTCTCGTTCTGAATACCAAATTATCGAAAACCAAGAAACGATGACTGTAGCGGATACCTGCATTCTCTCCTCTCGCGAGGACATGCGACGCGTTAGCAGGATCAGGAAGTTGTACTCCCGCGTCGTGTGCATTTCCGTGAACTGAAAGCTCAGCGTGCTGAAGGCCTCGGCGGAGTTCACCAGGAAGAGGACATAGTTGGCCGGAACTTCCTCGGGCGGCGCCTGGAACGTTCGCAGCGCCATCGAGTCGCCGACTTCGGTAATAATGGAGGTCATCAGCTCCTCCTGCCAATGATCCCGGTGGTTGTCCTTCCCGCACAGCTCCATTACAGCCAGCGTGCTCTGCGAGGGACTAACCTGCTCCTCCAGAATATCAAGAGCGGCGGCCACCAGCGGAGTCATCTCCTCGGGCTCCGGCGGCTGCAGTGCGCCCAGTGCCAGGGCACCCAGTCCCAGCAGAAAACCCAGCTGCCGAATCATCATCATCATTCGCCCAAAGTACACAAGGAACTGCCTGTCGCCATCGTCGCCACCGCCAGGTGACCAATTTTCTTAATGGTTTGCGATTTTATCGAGCTCTTCATTAGTGCCAAATTAGCGATGTTAACCCCGATCCCATTGTATCATAAGGGAGCATCTAATTAAGCTAATGTTGAAGTGAAAAAGTCTTCACTGAGGTCTTTGGGGAAATGTCCTTTTATTGCCTTCAAATAAATTACTTAACTCGGACTAGTTTGAAGATTAAACAAAAAATATAAACAGTAGCCAAAAAATTTGTTTAACTCAGGTTGATAATTTAATAATAATAATTTATTTTAATAATTCAGCAAGTGAAATCTGAACAGCTTTCAGGTTGAAATGACCCATTCAATTTCTAGTCTCAATTTATTGTCACAATTTTTCCCTTATGGGATTTCTAACAATTTTATGGCTTGCTAGATCGACTTGAGTTGAGAAAAGGGTCGGAAAAGGGTTGAAGAAACTTTTAATGAAGTAAATATGAATAAAAACATTATATAAAAAATTAACAATATATCTTAAAATACTACATGGCTATTTAATGATTATTTTCCCTATTTTTTGTCGTGTTTCATATTATACAAAAGCGTATTAATAGCAAATTAAGATCCGCGTCTAGCTTTTCCAGAAATTAACTGACATAATGATATATCTATCTATATATCCTTTATCTTTAATGTTTTTTAAAGGAAGTCAACAACGAATGACTTCATATATGTATTTCACTAAAGAAAATCTAATATATAATACAGAAAGTATGTTTTCTTAGACTTTTCTTGTAATCTGTTAAATGATACATCGCAGAGAATGCTGCATTTTGCAAAACATCAGTGAGTCAATTTGTTTCCCGTCTCTACAAAAATCAATGTTTATTTGACTTGACATAACAGTGTTACGGTTTGTATTAAAAATCCTAAAAAAAAAAAAAAAAAATTTCTTGCCGAAAAAAAAGCAAATAATAAAGTATTTTGTATCTTCAACAGTTCCACAATTCTCGAACCGGAAACAGAAAATGCCGCGTGTTGCCAAACCGAAAAACGCTTCCGGCGAATCCCCGGCCAAGAAGGCTACGCCCGTCAAGAGGGCTGCGCCTGTCAAGAAGGGCAAGAAGGATCTGTACGATATGCCGGAAAAGGTGCCGGAGGGCACTGTGTTCACCGACTTGGCCCAGGGCCAGTGGCGCATCGGCCCCTCGATCGGCGTGGGAGGATTCGGCGAGATCTACGCCGCCTGCAAGGTGGGGGAGAAGAACTACGATGCCGTGGTGAAATGCGAGCCCCATGGCAACGGACCGCTTTTTGTGGAGATGCACTTCTACCTCCGCAACGCAAAGCTGAACGACATTAAGCAGTTCAAGCAGAAGAACGGCCTCAAGTCCCTGGGCATGCCCCATATCCTGGCCAACGGATCGGCGGTGGTGAATGGCCAGAAGCATCGGTTCATTGTGATGCCCCGCTACGGCAGCGATATCTCCAAGTTCTTCGAGCAGAACGGAAAGCGCCGCCTGCCCGAAGGCACTGTCTATCGCCTGGCCATCCAGATGCTGGACGTCTATCAGTTCATGCACGGCGCCGGGTACGTCCATGCCGATCTCAAGGCGGCCAACATACTGCTGGGCCTGGGAAAGGGCGGCGGAGCACAGGCCTACTTGGTGGACTTCGGCCTGGCCTCCCACTATACCAAGGGAGAGTTTAAGCCGGATCCCAAGAAGATGCACAATGGCACCATTGAGTACACATCGAGAGACGCCCATCTGGGCGTGGCCACCAGGCGGTCCGACCTGGAAATCCTCGGCTACAACCTTATCGTGTGGTTGGGTGTGGAGCTGCCCTGGGAGACGAAAAAACTCCTGGACTTTCCGCAGAAAGTGCAAAAGGCCAAAGAGGCATTCATGGACGACATCGAGGGCAGCCTCAAGGCACTGTTTCCCCAGGGAGTACCAGCTGCCATTGGGGATTTCATGGAGTATGTTACCAAGCTGTCGTACAATCAGGAGCCGGACTATGAAAAGTGCCGTGCGATGTTCCAAAATTCTCTCAAACTGGCAAAGGTCCCGAACAGCGGAGATCTGGACTTCAAGCTTGGGCCGCTGCAGACCAGCAGCAACAATAAACTACGGAGTCCCCCGGGTACCAGCCAGGCAGCAGCTGCAAAGAGAGCCAAGAAGGTGGTATCTCCCATGGTAAACTCCTCCATCGACGAGGTAATCGTCATTAGCGATGAAGAGGAAGAAGGAGATATAGAAACCTATGACTCCTTCCGCACGAATCTCCGCAAGGTAAATGGTCACGACCATAACAACGAGACTTCATCTGCCGGCAAGAGTCCGCGTACACAGGCCGTCACCCCTCGCAAATACCAGCGTTAGCTTATTGTTCTTTAAATATTTTGTGTATTGTTAGTCCTTTGAATAAACAGTTATGGTTATTATTTAAAACAAGTAAGAAAGCTACAGTCAAGAGTGCTCGACTGTGAGATACCCGGTATCTAAACGTTTGCGCTTCACACTAAAAGGCAATTTAAAATTGTACATACATTATAATAGTCTACTTCGATACTTCTTAAAATAAATTGCCTTTCGAATTAGCTGCCAACCTAAACAATTTAATGTCATACTTATATATTAATGATACATTTTATAGGAACACAAAAAAACCCGCTCGATCGGCGTCAAAAAAATTATTATGTTATTTTTTGTAATTTCTTGCTATATTCTTTTGTCATTTCTTCTGCAGTTGGCGCCATTATATCGCACGGCCAAGGCTCGAAAACATACTTAATCTGCGTGCAACAGATTCCAATGTTGTCACCAAATTTGGTAACTCTAGCTCTTATAGTCTCTGAGATCTGTTGTTTTACACGGACGGACAGACGGACATGGCTACATCGACTCGGCTGGTGATGCTGATCAAGAATATATATACTTTATGGGGTCGGAGATGCCTCCTTCTGCCTGTTACATACATTCTCGGTTGGCACTAACTCATAATACCCGGGTACAAAAAAAAAAGTACGTTTTCCCTTAGTGTGCCTTGAATTTGCCGTCTTCGCCGCACAATAAATTGAGGCTACAAATTGAATGTGTCATTTCAGCCTCAGTACATGACAGGTAAGCAGAACGACGTCTGCTTTGCTCCCATTTAAGTTACAATTTGCCAGCCCTGGTACGGAAAAAATCGAGAAACAAATAAAAAAACACACAAAAAGGTAAATAAGCAACTTGCAAGTCAGCCAGGACCATGAAAGCCGTCAAGGATTGCGATCAGGCGGTGGTGGTCAAACGCGTATCACCGCCAGAGGAGGATCTGGATCGGAATAAGAAGCTGAACCGCTTTCATCCGTATCATGGCATCAACATTAAGCTGGGCGACGATGCCACCGTCGCCTATCGCCGGGCCAGCTTCGCCGACGCGTTGACCTTCTCGGAGCGCCCACTGGCGCCGGGCGACATCTTCCTGGTGGAGATCGAGAAGATAGAGGGTGGGTGGTCGGGACACATGCGCCTGGGCCTCACCGAACTCCAGCCGAATGTGATCCGCACGGGCAGCGAGCGTCTGCCCCACTTTTCGCTGCCCCAATTTGGCAGTCTGGGCAACAGCTGGATCTACCCGATCTCCAAGTTCGAGATGAACCAGGGCCAGGAGCCGAACAACAACATGATTGTGCCGGCGACGGTCGACCAGCCACACAGAAACCTTTTGGGCGATGGGACGCACGTGCGAACGCCACGCGGCCTGGTGCCAAAGAAACTGCTGCTCCCGTCAACGGGCAATAATGGCAACTCGGACTCGGACATACTGCTCACGGACAGGGGCTCCCGCATAGGCATCATCTACGTGCCCACGGTTAACAGTGCCTCCAAGGGGGAGCTGCACTTCATCATCAACGGGGTGGATCGGGGCCCCGTCTCTCGCGACATTCCGCTCAACAGATCGCCCCTATACGTCGTCGTCGATGTTTATGGCACCACCAAACAGATACGAATCATTCAGCTGGAGGGCAGTAAGTGGCCACGTTCTGGGGTAGCTTTCTTCCTTTTATAATTTTCTAATTTGCTTTCATTTCTTTCCGCCAGTTGTGTCTCTACAATGCGCCTGCCGCAATGTTATCCTGGAACACTTCACTGCAAACACGATCACCGGGCTGCCCCTGCCGAAGACCATCAAGAGATTCCTGCTGAGCCACGACTAGAGTCTGACCTTGAGTCCGGACTATGATCACCGCTGTGCGAGAGTGAATGTGGGATGCGTGTGTGAGGGAGAGTGTGCCACTGTTTACCCACTCCTCCTCACTCAAGGCCATTTCCGTTTCCATTACCTATAAGTATATTTTTGCTAAATGTTCAGTTAACTTATAATAATAATAATAAATTCAATAAAAAAAAGGGCACTTCCATTTCCATTACCTCAAACTATATTTTTTTCTGTTAACTGTTTGTAAAATTCCTCGAAAAAAAATATAAATAAAATATAATATTAACTCCAGACTAAATACAAGAAACAATCATAGCACAACAAGTGTAAAGCAAAGGATAATCCAAAATTTGTGCTGCCACAATTGCAGCAGACGCTGAGCAAAGCAAAAAGGACTTGGCGGCGGCAAGAATATTTCGGCATTCCGGCATGGCTGGCCGGTGGATTCGGCCGCAGTTTTTATTTATCTTTGTGGAAAAGCCAGTGGGAATGCAAGGCAAATGCAGCATATCTCTGCGGCTTGTTAGTCCAAGCGAACCGCCCAAAAAAAAAAGGAAACTCCACTCCCCCAGCCACCCCCTCCCTTTGGAAGCCCATCTGGCGCGCATAAAAATTAAAAATTTCATTAAATTCACAAAAATGCTTGAAGTGGAAAAATGTAATATCCTTTGGGCACAAAGGATGTGCATATAAATGCAAATGCGGTACTCGGGTCCGGGTCCGGGCCCGGGCGAAAGCGAAGCGATATGTCCGAAGCGCCGCAGCAGCTGCATGCATGAATGCACACTGTACACTGAGCGAAATAATATAATAATATAATATAATGTTTCATCACCATCACCACTGCCTCAAGTTAACCTGCACAGCTTACATCTATATTTATTATATTCTAAAGAATAGCTGCCCCAAAGCTGCGAATATTTTCTCCATCTCAATTGTTTTCTGTTAGTTTTCGTATTTTTCTCTCAGTGCCTGGGAGACCCGTGAAACTTACACACATGCATTTCCCGCTCGCTTATCTCCGCCTGGCGCTGCTTACAACCTTTGTTTTTGCAATTAGTGGGCAACTTTCATAAACAAAGCGATATGGGATTTGGGTTGGAAAACGATATTTAAGAAAGCCCCTGCGTCAGGCACAGTCCTTGCCACCAACAAAAAAAAGCAAAAAAAATTGCTCAAGTGAGAAAAACTTTGCTCAGCTCTGGCATTTGCCTAATAAGACGTCATCAGATTGGGCCAATCGAGGAGGAGGAAGTCCCAGGAAAGGACTGGGAGGAGGCCGGCCTGGGAACATATGCCAGGCAAGCGACAAAAGTTCGAAAATTAAAAGTTTCCCGAGAAGTATGCAAAAGTCGCCGCTGAAGTGGGATGGCGGAAAATGGGGAAAACTGACTGCACAAGCGAGCGCATATGTGTGTGTGTGTGGACGAGAGCATGTTTTTTGAACTGTAATTATGACGCTTGTTAGCCAGTTATATCACAAATTTTCTTTGCCTCATTTCCACACAGGGAAAAGTGTCCTCTTAAAGGTAGCAAAAGGATATAAGGTATAAAGAAGGGCAAGGAAACACTTTAAAAAGGTGCCTAAATGAAGGCAATAAAATGTTTGAGGCACCAAATTTAAGCATAGTTTCAAGCACCTTTTTAGGTGATTTGATTTTTCTTTATTAAAAATGATAAGCAAACAAATATGGAAACTATATATGACTCACATAAGTATATACCACAGCTATGATTTTATTTATTTAAATATCCATAAAATAGGTATTAGCCATGGAACCAATTAAATTACTATTCTAGGGCCAGGGACAGAGGATGCTCTCTCTCTCCAGTGATAAGGGCCCGCTTTCCTTACCTTTTCCCACCCCCAACACCCACCCACCCACACACGCCTCCGCCTACACACATTTTCTTAAGTTTTGTGAAAGTTCAAGCTTGGTCTGTGCATAAATTAAAAATGACAAGGATATGCCAGGACAAGTGGGCGGCGGCTGGCAGCGTGTAACCCAAGCAGGCAACAAGTTGCAACCTAACGTTGTCCTTAAAGCATCCAACCCTTTATTCTCAACCCTCTCAACCCCCCCATCCCCCACCTACCCCCCTGTGGGCATATGAAACATGAGCGCACCGCAGGACCCCCCCTGAGAAATTGTACGAATTCAGCGAAAAGTATTTTCCACCTTTAAACGTGGCATGAAGGTGGAAGGCTGGAAAAAACGAGGGAAATGATTTATGAATGCGAAAAACTTTTCGGACCAACTTTGTGCATTGTGTGTGCGAGGGTGGGTGGGGATAAATCCTCATGTTACACATGAGTAGGAGAAAGAGAGACAGCGGCAGGACCCGGCCGCTTAATGGAATTATAAAAATGTTAACTTCAGCAGAAATTCAAACAGCGCCTCAATGCCACACACTCCACTAGCCACTGCCTCTCACCCCTGAACTAACCTTTTTTTTTCATAGCTATAATTTTGTTTAACATTTAAAGTGCCTTTGTTAACAAAAAAAAAAAGAAGATTCAAAATATTTGTGCAACCGAGAACACGCCCCAAAATCAGACCCGTTTCGATCTAAAGAAATTAAAAACAAAGCCAAAAAAAAAGGAAAACAAACGAGGAGAGGAGTGGAAAAATTTCAACGTCAGCAGCAGACGGCCTTTGGTTAGACCGCTGATATATCAGATACATATCCATATATATATACATATATGGATATATATATAGCCAGATAGATAGATAGATGAACAGACGTGTACACATATGGATATTTGTGGCCGGGCAATCCAATATACTTTTCAAAGCAAACACGAACAAAACTTGAGGCTGCCACAGCAGGCCCGAAGGAGTAGAAGATGGCAAGAGGCTGACACTTGAACCCGCAGCCGGCAGAGCACCCAGCACCCAGCACCCACTTTAACACCCACTTTTGGACCCATTTTCCACACCCCCAGCGAGTCCTTGCCGGCCTGCAACAGCGGCATCAGCCAATTTCAAGCCAAGTCCTGGAAATGGACCAAGTTGTAGTCCTGCAGCGGCACGAGGAGAAAATATGGGTAAACATTTTGCAATATTAGTAATTTTGGTATTTTTAATAAACAATTAATAAAACACTATACTTTTTCATTTAAAGTATACTAAAAATTAGAGAACATATTTAAAATTTTATTAAAAAGCTACGTGGTCTGTCGCCGAGCTTAGTTCCTAAAAAACGTAGCATACTTTTTGGCAGCTCCCAAAAAATCGAACTGAAATTGAACTTAACTTGGGCCAGTCAGTAAGAGCTAATTTCTCGCAGTGCACTCCCTCTGCTGCTGCTCCTGATGATGTGTCTTATCTTGTCCTGCAGTGGCTGAGCGATGCCAGCGCATCCTGGAAGCTTTTTATCTTGGCGTCATGTTGATGTTTGTCGGAAACTTGATTATTTTCATCTCGTTTTTTTTTCGGTTTTGTTTCGTTTTGCGCCCACACATGTCAAGGAATCGCCGGCCCGTGTTTTTCTCCCTGCGAAGATGTTTTGGATGCTGGATGGCCCCGCGGCAGACAAACAGGAAGGCAGCAGGAGCAGCAGGAGCGGCAGGAGCAGACTGGGATTAGCCCCATCATCCCCCGAAAAACTCGGGCGGTTATTTGTGTGTGTATATAGATATGTTCTGTGGCCAAAAGTTAAAAATAAAGAGTTCCGCTGCGATGTAAATGCAACTTTAACTTCGCACGAGAGGTTCGCTTCGCCCGCCCCGGCATGTCCTTGTTTTCCTTATTTTTTATTTATTTTTTGTTCTTGTTGTTGACAAACAAGGAGCGCATAAGTAGAATAAGTAGAATAAGTTGTAATAAGAGCAGTTAACAACATGAGTGAAGTCAAGGCGAGCACACAGCAGGGGGTGGGGTGAACGCCAGGACACCAGGACGCCAGGACGTCAGGACGCCAGGACACCAGCACACCTGAACGTCACGAAAGGAACGTGGCCACAGTGGAAACCCCTAGTGACAATGGAGGCCTAGTAAAATCTTTTCAGAATTAATAGTTTCTTGTTTCGCTTTTAATTGCATAGACTATATATTTATGTTCAATCGTAGAATAAAAATCAAATTAAATTAAAGCGAGGGGCATCAGCTGGCCTTAAAAGTATTTAGAAATATATCAAATACAAAAAAAGGAGTCCAAATACAGCCAAAGTTGACCCATTTTATTTAGAATTGTTTAGAAATAAAATTGGAATAACCTGTTTGATGGAATAAAATTTAATTAAATAAAACGGAGACCATTGAACAACAATTAACAATATACAAATAAGAGAAGAATCAGCTTGAATAGGAATATTAAAAAAAACAAATGTGTCTCGGCATTTTCGGAGATTTTACTACACATAAAAAACTCTGGTCCCACCCGGAAACATTTCCCCACAAAATTACTCCATTCCGCATAGCCTGGGCACACTGTACTGGAAGGGCACGGGCCACGCTCCTGACAACTGACAACTCCTTTAAAATGTAGTTACTGTTGTTATTATTCAACCTTAATGAACTTAACAAGCTCGCACAGCCCCGACTGCAAAAAGGATAAGGAGCTGGGGCTGGGGCAGTAGCGGAAGCAGGAGGCGGAGGCGGAGGCGGAGAAGGACGACAGTTGGACACAGGAATCCCGCCGAACATTCAGACAGACAAACGAACAAGTCAAACAGCGGGCGACGACGATGACGATGATGATGTTGGGTGGGCCAGTAAGAACGTATGTTGCATGTTGTTTCGGTGCGATTCCATGTGTGCCATGTTCATGTCGCAAGAAATTCTCCGGCTCTCAATGGCGCAGGGTCACGTAACTCAAATAAAGCGCCAAAGCTGCCAGCCGCCAGCCACCAGCCGCAAAAGAATCAAAAAGGAAACATACTACGGGTAATACTTAATAAAAAAAAAAAAAAGCAAAAAAGACAAGGCAAGGAACGAGATGCATTTTGGCTTCGGCAAAAAAGAAGAAAAACAAATTAAAAATGTTTTACAAATATTGAGAAAACGAGGCTGCGGAAACATTCAACGAAATTAAATTGCGTTAAAAATGCGTACCATTTCATAAATATATGATAATCAAATAGATATACGGAAAATTATGGTACTCGAAAAATGTTTTAATAAATTCTTTCCCATTGAAATATTTAGCTTATAAACATTTTTTAGATTTAGGCAATGATCAATCTCAGTATACTTGTACATTATTCTTTAGGATTTTTTTGCAATTTAGTATTAACTAAAAATTTAAAATGGAAAAGGAATATATTACTGCTGAAATGCAATAATTTATAGATTTTCTTTTGATGGGAACTTTGAAAGTACTTAGAAATATCAGACTTTTTATAAGAACTTTAATTTATCTTCCTCTTTTTGAAGCTTATCTCGATCAGCGTTGCCTGGCATAGTGTTTCCTTTGGTTTTTTACCAGATAATATCTTAAAATTATACCGAAAGCGTATATAAATACTAATTTAGGGCATAAATGAAAAGAATAATAATAAACTAAAGTTTATAGCATATTATATATTTATAAAATGTAAATATTTAACTTCAAGCTAAATAACTTCAGTTTATTATTATTATTTTCATTTATGCCCTACACAGCCTAAAGCATTCCCAGTATTTTTTGTCTTATACGGATTTTTGCCGCTTAAAAGCCGGGTTCCTGTGCCGGATTGCCGACAGTCGATGGCCGACTTCCACAGCTGTCGGTTGTGTTGGTTTTGCTGGAGACCTAATTCATTATTAATTATTTAATTTACAAACATTAAATTATTTTTGACTGAAAAATTGTGAATATTAAAATCTAAGGTTATTTTTAGTGAATCAATTAAAAAGGAATTCTTTTTTCCATTAATAATATAAAAGGAAAGGCTGGAAATTATTACTCAAACTGAGAACCAATTAATATAATTTTGACTAGCTTTTATACTTGTACTAGCTACTACTTGTACTTTGAAAAATATTTTTCTTCAAGTTATTTATTAAGTTAGTTTGTAGAATGTTATTTGCAACTAGGGAATTTCCTTTACAAATTCCCAAAAGCTGCCAAGGCATTAGAAATAATATTAAATAATCAAGCATTAATTTCAGCCACCAAGAATATACGGAAAGTAGTTAATGCAGCCTTATAATTTATTAACAGAGCTTGAGAATTGCGGTTTCGAGTTTCATATTTCATACTTCGCATTGCAATTTCAATTCCGATTGCAATTGCAATTTCAATTTCATTTAGTATGCGGCAGCAAGGAGCTGCAATGGCTGCTGCTGCTGCTGTTGCTGCTGCTGCTGCATCCATCGACTTTATGGCCGCGAGCCGCTTCGCAGTTATTAAATTTATTTATTGAAAACGCCACTCGATAGTCCCTGGTCGGGGGTTTTACGTTTAGGTCATCGATATGCAAATTGATTGACAAAAACACTCTAGTTAACAGCTCCTCTCTGGGCTCCCTTGGAGCTACCACAACTTCCCTCCGCTATCCTCTATTTCCTTTTCTGCTTTTTTTTTGGTATTTCGGCTTAGGGCGGGCGTATTGGGGGGGCGTGGCTGGTCCATTTGACATAATTAATTGTAACACGAACAATTACGAGGCGAGTAGTAGTCGTAGTTGGCTTGCTGGCAGGACAATAAGGATATACATTTTAATTAAAGCACCTCGAGCAACTAATTACATTGCCAGAACGCTGTGTGTGTGTGTGTAGAGGGTCCTTTTGGGGTGTGCGTGTGTGTGTGGGTGCCTGCGTCCTTGAGCACCTTGCAACTCTCCGTGTCTGTGTGCGGTTGTCCGCAGGTCCTGGAGCGCGTGTGCCGGTGTGCGTGTGAGCCACTTGATTCATGGGCTCGCAGGCTGAATGCAAAAATTCCTCGCATACTTTCGAGCGCACCGCGGCCTCTCGAGGGTTAAGTGTCCTGCGGCTTTTCGAGGTCGGTTGAAGCGATTATCAATCGATGGGGTGCTAAGGGTTATAAAGGTAATACCTTTAAGGGATTAGGATTGCACAATTCATAAGCATTAAGCTTGGGCTTCGTTTTCTTTTAGTTCATTTTACAAATGTTTGAAGGTTTCTTTAATAAATAAATAATTAAATGTTTAGGTCTAATAAATGGTTCATTTTATTTTTAATTTAAAAACTCTTTTACTTATAAAATTAAAAATCCTTCAGCATAAAATAAATTCTTTGGAATCTTAAATTACATTTAATTAAAAGTTTAATTATTACTTTATAAAACTTTAAAACTCTTTACCTCAAACTACACGCAATTTGCATAAAATAAGTTAAACTAGTTAACCAATTAATCTAGTTAATAAATATTCTATATAAACCGATTGAAACGATAAACCGCAAATAATCGATAACTCATGTCGATAGCGATTAACTTGAACACCTCCAGGCTTAGGCCGGCAGTCTATCAATGCCAGTAAATAAAAAAAGAACTCGTCTGAAAGTTTCAGTTACTCAGTTTGTCAGTTTGTCAGTTCATCAGGGCGCCCTGCCGGTTGCCGTACCCGTCCCTGTCCCAGCGCCTTTGCCCAGACAGTGTCAGACATGAAGGCAGTCGCAGTCGCTCACGCCCATAAATAAAATGCAAGACGGCAGGCAGTCGGAGGCACAACGCTGACAGGTTAATGTCAAATCGCGCAGCCAAAACCGAAAAGCCAACAGGAAAAACAACAAAAGAAAAGCACACTAGCGAGGAAAAGCCGAAGCGAGCTATACTCTTGTAAGTGAACTTGTTTAGTGAACTAATACCATTTTTCATTGGAATTTACATATTTTCTAAGATTGAATATATATATAATGAAACTATTTGTTGCTTTTATACTTATAAGTATTAAAATTCACATTTTTTAAGTGCCATTTTAGCTGGAAAAGTTTATATTTCAGGTTCAGAAACGTTACTTACTTTTCCTCTACGGTTTTACCGCTCCAAAATAGTCTTAAAAACTATACAAATGTTACATGTATTTTATATTTTCGAGAATTTAAAATTTCGTACTAATTTAATACTACAAAAGTATAAAAAGAATACTAAATTCACTAAACTTCAGCCAACGCGATAAGTTACCAAATTTTCGATGTAGGTTCGTATAAAAATAACACTCGAAAATACACAATTAAAACTATAGAGTATAAAAATTAGACATTTGATATTATTAAGTGTTAAAGTTTATTTTAAAGTATATTTAAACACTATGTATTTATTACTAAGTGTTTAAGTTTATTTTAAAGTATATTTAAACACTAGGTTTTTTTTTTTTTGGCGTGGGAATGCTTAATCAAATCTGCTTAAACTTTTTAATAATTTGAAATAAATCATTTTAAAATCGAAATACCCTTTAAACGGGGAGTAAACCAACCTTTTGCAGGCGGGTGATAACTGAAGAGAATGGCGAAAAAAAAGAAATGGCAAGGAAAGCGACAAAAACAAAAGCGCCAAAGTTTTTTTTGTTTCTTTTTTTTTTGCCTTTCGTCAACGAGGAAAACTCCGGCTGGCTGGAAAAGCGACTCTGAAGCTGTCAACTGACAGTTATGAGAAAAAGTAAAGCTGACGAAGACATCAGCGGGGCAAATTTGTTTAGTCTTAGTCGCTCAGCCCTCAGCCCTGCCATCACACCCTTCGCCTGCCATGCCATTTTGGTAATGATGGCTTAAAGGACACCCCGCTGCGACAATGTGTTTGTTTTGTGCCTGGCTTCGTCCTTCGCGTCCTTGCGCGAGGAAGCGCCGTTAACAGAGCATGTCGTGGCTTTGCTTTCGGCGGGATTTTGGCCAAAAACGAGTCGGGGGTTGGGGCCTGGTGGCTGGGGTCTGCACAACCGCTAAAAGGGCGTTAAGTGTTTTATTTACCCTCAAAATATAATTTATATTGTGGCGGGATATGTGTGAGCGAGCGAAAAGAAACCGAAAAAGAGGGACAGCAACAGAGCGAGTCCTGTGTGTGTGTGTGTGGAGGGAGGAAGGCAGAGGATTTGCTGTGAAGTGATTTAAATTTTAAGTACTTTTTGCATTTGTGTGTTTGCCTCCCCCCAACCCCCACTTAGAGCCATTCTGCTGTGCTTCTCTTACTGATTACTTTTCTCATTTTGCAAATTGACTTGATGACATTCTCGGGTAATTTACACAATTCTGTTTATCCGTTTTGCCGAGGCGAGTCCTCTTTCAGATTTTCCCCGGGCGGCCATCGAAGCATCTTTATTGTTATCGAAACCATAAGCGGTCGATTAACGAGGTGAGATCTCGCAGTTATTATTGTTATTTGTGCTTTAAGGGTGGGTTTCCAGGATTTATTACCAAAAAATTAAGAACAATCGGTTATTATAAGCTATCGTTGAAGTAGCACACTAATCAAAGCTTATTAGATAGGAAAATATCGATTAACAAGGTGAGATCTGTAATTATGGTTATATTTTTTTACGGGTGCTTTCCTGGAAAATAAAGAAAATAAAGAAAAATCGTCACACACAAGTTATCATTAAAGTAAAATAATTTCATTAATTAAATAAGCTAAGATTTTATATATTTTTATAACCAAATTTAAGCAGTTAATATTAAGTAAATCAAAAACAACAACATAAGCATTTAGGGCCGAATAATAATAAAAAACATTTTAAAAAAGTCGCCTTCTTCCCAAAATTAATTAGTTCCATCAAAATTTAGCTTCCCTTTCATAATTAATTAGTTTAGGCAGAACAATAAAAAGAAGAAAAGAGAAGATAACAGATTAATATGTAATTAGAAGAGAAGCTGCTAGCTCTGCTCCTCCTAATATAACCAATTATTTCGGAAAACCAAACAAAAGCGGGCCACAGCGTGTTTTTCACACCTCCAAAAATGTGTTGAGCATTAATTTAATGTCACATTTAACCGGGGCTAACCAACCCAACACCCAGCGCCAGAGCCAGCACCCTTTTTTCAGGGCCGTCGCGACATTTTGCGGGTCGCGCTTTGGCAAGTAAATTAAAATATTTTAATGAGTACAATTTATCACGCGCCAGCGGATCCGCTCGGCTCGGTTTAAAGCGCTACCCCGGTGGCTTTGTCCTTCGTTCGGCGTCCTTGGGGCCCCGTGCCGTCGCGTCCTTCATCGCTTGAATGCCTGAAATCCCTGGGATAACTTCTCCGGGAACCGGGGATTGCCCAGGCCCGAACTTGGCAACTTGTTGCGACATTTAATTATTGGTGACAGTATAATCAAGTAAACTCGGCAAGAATTTCAATTTCATTTAATGGTTTAACACATTTTGCTGGCTTTTCTTCGGGGGTTAAGCCTCAAGTGTCATGTAAACGACGTTAAACGGCTGCCTGGCGGAAATGGTTAAAACCCGCAAAAAGGGTTAACCCGGCTCTGTTCCTTCCCTCTCCCTCCCCCCCTTTTCCATTATCCATTATCCTTTCGGTGTCCCTTTGCTGTTCGCTTTCTTATCACTGGAACAATTAGTAGGGGGCGAAACAACAACAATAAGCATAAACATGATGTCAAAAAACAATTATTAGGGCTTTATGGATTTAAATGGGTTGTGTAATCGCCACCAAAGCGATAGCACTTGGTTGGCACTTGGATAATGGTAAAAAGTGCCGATATATCGGAAAAAAACTAAGGGAATAACAATTTAATTACTTTTCTTTTTGAATTTAAGCTTGGAAATTGAAACGAATCTTCAGGATCTGCAAGAATTAGTAACTAAGTACTAAAAACTTGTAGTTCTTATTTATTTTTATTAAGGGTATATTAGGGTTTGGAGAAAATATCGATATATTGATATTTGACGCGAATGTGATAAATCGATACTCTGTTTGATTTAACAAATCAACTAATATAATTTAAAAATATATACAATTTTGCTAAAATGAATCGTTTATGTCGATATTTAAACCTTAAATGCGATATTTTTCGATATTGTATGTTTCGAAATTAGTATAGGTTTCCGGTTACCTCTTTGCTCCAGTTTGAACTAGATTTCAATTTTTTTTATTTTTCTAAACTCTTCCTTCTTTCAATCAAATTCTCTTTGGCCTTTTGACGCCTGCTGCCGCCTATAAATTGCCATATGAAAATGCAATTGGTTTTCTCCACTGATTTCATTTTGGAACAGCAAAAGCTCAGCCAGCAAAAAGAAAGCAAAATAGAGAGGGAGCAAAAGTGAAGAAAAAATTGCATTTGGCCCGCAGAGCTTTGAAGTGTTGTGGCGCCAACTGCGCTGATTAGATAAGCAAAAATAGGAAAAGCAACTACAAAAAGGGACCAACAGCAACAACTAAATATTTATAACAAAATGCCCCGCGGGGGCAGCGGCTATCTCACTCCCTTTTTTTTGTTAGCTGCAGTTGTTGACTGCTTCAACTTTGGCTTACAAATTGTTTTTTAGTTGGCAGAACTTTTAATTTGGTTATGGTGTGAAAATGTTTGTTTCCCACCCCCATCTTCTCTCGCCTTCCTTCCTTTTCTCCCATTTTGATGAAGTTTGTGGTGCAAATTAATTTGCATTTTTACTGTGGCTCCTATATACACATACTATATATATCTGTGTATATTTAGCATACGAACTCCCAATGTTTATTTAAATAACTTTTGTACGGCCACTTTTTTCAATTAGCGAAACTCAAGGGAGTTCTATTACTAATGCCCTTTGAAGGGGGTACTTAGAGTTCAGGTCAAGTTGGGAATTTTGATTGATATATTAATATTTTAAATCGAACATAACACATTTTTAAATCAGTGATCACGTAGGCTGGTATGCGACCTAAAAGGGCTGCTAATATTGCTCTTGTGTCTCCTGAAACTTTATTTAATTATTGAATTAATATTAAGAATAAATAAATATTACAAATTTACTTAAATATTTAATATATATAAAAGATAAATAAATATTTAAGGGCATACAATTGTCGAGCTACCAAAGTGTAGACTCTATTCTCCCGCTCGCGTGACACTGAGCAATTAGGGGTCAATTAATAGGAACTTGCTTACATGTCCGGCGACAATGGACATTAATCAAACAAATCAATTTTCATATCAGATAGCCGGGCAGGCACTCAAGTAGCGGACTCGGACTCGGACTGGGAACTCTGGAAAATGATATTCGTTTCATTTATGAAATGTAATAAAAAACCTTAAAAGCCTCCTCCACGCACACGTCGCAGGCAATTCGATTTCACGGCTGTCTCGCTGCGTCACTGACTCGCCGACTCCTCGCTCCTGTCTCTCCTGCCCCGCCCCGAGAGCCTAATAGAAAAGCCATAACTGAGCGACAATTATTGGAGGAACTGGGTCGAATGTCCTGCGTCCAACAATTCAATTTGCTTGACGTCCTAAATGGCTTTGACTTTGGCCGGGGCTCTGGCACTTTTTGTTTGAAGGGTCACATGATATGTCGTCTAGTTTGGATCAACTTTCTCCGCACTCCACTCGTCCGTCTCGCTTTGTTTCTCGGTTACTTTGTGTTGGCTTGGCAAAACTTTCGCATTGATAAGCGAGCGCAGACTGGGTACACTCGGCGAAAATGTGGCACGGTAATTGGCATTAAATGTATATATATAATTTGCTTTTATTTTTCAGGTTAGCATGCTTCCATGATCAAACTTAAATTTAAATTTTTAATATTTCTCCGATAGTCGATAGCACCGAGCTGCATGTAGTCTTTATCGATAGTTTGTGCCCGCTTTTAATGTTACCGTATTTTAAACTAGATTTAATTTCAAAACTTGCAAATGAATCAATACTTTTTTCACTGTGAATGGAACGGAATCTGGATCTGTGCTCTTCCTTTTTTGTGCCAGCATTTCCACGCACTTTCCCGTGCCCATTCCTAACCATTTTCACTGGCTTTTCTTTCCTTCTTCTGCGTAATGAAAAGTTTTTGGCGTAATGAAATAAGCCAAAGTTTTTGCAGCTTTCAATAATAACTGTAAAAGTAACTAGCCAAAGTTTTTGTTGTTGCTTTTCCTAGGCGAGAAATGGAAGGGAAATATGGGGAAAAGCGCAGAGCAGAGAGAATCAGACAGAGAGAGAGAGAGAGCTGCCAAACTTTTCCACCTACGAATGTGAGAGTGTGTGTGTGATGAGTGTTTGGGGGCATTTTTCCGCCGCTACTCCTCCTCATCGTCCCTGCCTGTTAACGTGGCTATCAATGTGATTATGAAGTGACGACTAATGTATCTATTTGAGTGCACTTTGATATGTGTGTGGGTGTGTGTGCCAGCCAGAGTTTTTCCCATTCCCCATTTTCCGTTTACTTTTTCTCTGAATTTAACAAGATTTAAGTTTGAGTCTTACGGTAATTTAGTTTATTTATAATTGAGAAACCAAAATAATATTTATAATTGAGGTACTATTTTATTTAGTGTATAAATTAGTATTTGTTTGTTTAATTTAATGTTTAAATAAAATATGTACGCTTAAAATAATAAAAGGAACTCTATCTTCATATAAAACATGTTGGCTTTAAATAATAAAAAGATACTCGATCCTCATTTTGCTCTCAACCTAAATAGGTTTACTCGTCGCTTACTCGTTCGTTTCAATGGTTGGTGTCTAGGATATACTCGGTAAGCTGTATTTTTTCTTTATATTAATTAATTAATTTCAATATAATATGTATCAAATTATATAACAATATAATATACAAAAAAACATTAGTATCGGTTAGGATTCGGTGCCCAGATTGATTGCAATTCCCATCCAATATTTTATGCCCTCTCCTTGGACTTGGTTACGCAAATTATTCTCACTTCTGCTTGATCCCATTACGGGCATTACAAACCATTTATCTCCGATCATTAGTCTCGGATTCCCCGATTAATTTCGATTCGCTGCGAATTACGTGCAGGCCATTGACCAAGCCATTGAAAAGTAAACACCGGCCAGGGCCACATAATAACAATTAATCATAATTAAGGTCCCAAAATGATACAAATGCGATGGAATATCCAAGGGAATGGACTCTGGACTCTCTCTGCTGGGTGAGCTGGGTGGCGGTGATATAAGTTCACCGATGCTAAGCTCCTTGTAAGTGGAAAATCCTCATCCATTCCTCATCCATGCCTGAAGCTAACTGACTTTTGACTTGAGTCTGACGGATATAGAGAGAATAATGATGATTGAATCAATTAATACAACAAAAAAATAAAATAACACATCAAAATAGGCTTAGAAAATATATTTCTTAAACATTTTATTTATTCATTTCATTTAAAATTCATTTAAAAAAAATTACTTTCAAAAATAGAAAAAAGTAGCTTTCTCAACTTTTGCATTTTATTTAACCTATTTATAATCTAAATAAGGGTCTAATAATATTTTGTATATTTTTAAAATTTCCTTTTAATATTATTTAAATATATTTTTGGGCCAGTGGATGATGATAAGCCGCTCTGTCATAACCGCAACGTTAATCAGGCGTTAAATTAACGCACTCATTAGCACAAATTACAAATTGAGCCGCAAGGCGCAGGGACAAAGTGCCGGGGCCTAAGGGGCACATCCTGTGCGGGGGTGGGGGGATGGGGATCCCAGCTAAGGCAGGTGCTCAGCATAAATCACTTAATAATCAAGTGCAGCCCCCATTTAATTGGCTTGCCGCTGGAGATATCCGCCGTCCGATGTCCAATGTCCTTGGTCCTTTGTCCATTGCCCTTTGTCCTTATCCTGCAAGCAATTAATTATTTCATTATGCCGGCTGACAAAAGCTCCTTGCTAGCACCCATTCTGTAAGCGTTTGTGTTTCCATTTGCCCTTCTTGTTTTTTCGGTGACATTTAATTTAAGTTTTGCAATTTGCCAGGCGCTGATTGAAATGACCCGCGAATTTCGGCATTCGGAATTCCCATCCCCAGGCAGCTCCAGGAGCCCTTTCATGTGAACAAAATATATACATACAAAATAAACACACACAAAAAAGCAAATACAGCCAGAGGCTAGCAAATTTGCAAAGTTTTTAATTGCCAACCGACCGCTGCCAGTGACAACCGCATCGGGAACTGACGAACTGAAACAGAAACAGGCGGGAATGGAAACGGAAACGGAGGCGCCATGGAAAATACCTCACATTCCTCCTCCTAAGACAAATTATGGTGTTCAATTGTGATCCTTACCCAGAAAATAATGTTTAACTTATTACACATTAAGTTCTGTAAATGTTGGCATTTATTATTTATGATTTATTATCTCTGTTGGCATTTATTATTTTTGATTTATTATATCTCTTTTAATATTCGCGTGTCTGTTCTAACTTTATTATATCAAGTGATGTTGGCTTCGCTTTATTGAGATCATTTATCGTGTTATCGATACATAATAATTACAAGTACACACTAGATTACATTACATTAAAGCATGGTCACACTTCATACTATAAATATTACTTAATACATATTTATGTTTACTGTTCTTCATTTTTTTAAAGACAATATTTCTAAATTCAGAGTATTCCTTTAAATTTATATAACTTTTAAGCCCGAAATCAATTTGCGAACTTTTGTTTTTATTTGTATAGCTATTTTATGTTTATTTAATATTATTATGTTACATCTTTAACGGAACAACAAAAAAAAAATAATTATAAATATAATTATACCTGAAAAAACAGAGACTTGTTTCAAGTTCAAAGCAGTAGCAAAGCCCTTTTCAAGGTTTTCTCTAAAACTAAAAAAATATAATAAATTAAAGGTAAAGACAGACTTTAAGCCTTCTTCATTTAGCCCACTTGGCGGACAGGCGCCCATCAAGTTCAATGTCGAGACTTTCAATGGCTGCAAATGCCCGGCAATAAACTAAAATTACAAAATGGCCCCGAGTCTGCCCCGAGTTTAGTTCATTGCCTGCCAGAGTTTCCCCGTCATCATCATCAGCGTTGGACAGGCGACGACGATGTGCAGATTTGGCCGCAAATAAATCGAAACATTTGCCGGGCCGCCATAAAACTAGACAAGCCCCAAATGAGGGCTCCCCCAAAAGAAACCAAGAAACCCAAAAAAATCGAAAAAAACGAAAGACGCGATAAGGATAAGAGGACGGAGGAGGAACTACAAACCAATCCACTAAACCCCTATCTCTATTTCCTCCGCCTCTGCCTGCGAGCCCGAGTCGGCCAATCTCTCAAAGTGCCAGACATGCCAAAAGGACTAAACAATTTTCTGGGCTGGCAATTTTTATGGCCAAACGATAAGTAAAACGATATTGAATGTGTATCCCTTTCCTGGCCAGCAGGGAAACAACAAAATGTAGGAGAATCGGCTGTTGGGGGGCGAAAAAAGCCACCGCATTAAACGCCGATAAGCATCCGCATTGTCCTCGACTCGAAGGATATTCCATTTGTGTCTTTGTTTAAAGCTTATTAGCACTTTCGTTGGTGCCGTCCCTAGGACCGAAAACTTTAAGACTTTCCCAAGCCCAGCAAATAAGCAAGGAAAGTGGAAAGTGCACAGCGGAAAAAATCGATCAAATATTCTTGAAATTTTAGTAAAATATTTACAAAGAAAAAATACTTTAAAGAACTTAAATGATATTAAAAGTTAAATTATTTTCAGATAACCCAAATATTTTGGTAACTAATTTTCATATACAGATGCATTTTTTAATAAAAGTGAATCTATTTTTAGGATAGCATAAATCCATATCAATATTTTAATATTATTCTTTTCTTTCTGTGTGAAAAAGGGAAAATGTTTGGTGGCTAAGGCCAAATTAGCTGCACGAGTGCAAAGTGCGAAATGTGAAAATGTTAAATGGCCAACTGCAAGGGCCAGCTGAAGGACGTCACCCCCACGGAAAACTCAGCTCCTTCCCCGTTTTCCCTACCGAGAGGAAATGCTGCGTTAAAAATTATGTTTGGGACCCTCCGCCCCCAACCTCTGACCTGCAGAAAATAACAACAAAAACTACAGTGTGCATATATATTCATGGCATTTATAAAAGTCATTTGGAAAGGACCCCCAGAAAAAGGAATGGGGGGCTGGGGATGAAGGCAGGACATGCAAAGTGCGGCCATTACGAATCTCGTGCCCTACCATCAGCCGAGCATGCCGATGTCCTTGCTAATTGGTAATTATAGTTTAAAAATAAATATATGTTTGGGATTATTTTATTTAATATAAGAAAAATTAAACCCAACTCGTAGTTTGCCAGCTCTCGCTGGTTCTCCTCTCGACGGCTTGCCTCTTATTACTCGCCGCTTTAATCTACGGTTGCTCGTTGTCTTTACTCGTCGCTCGCTCATCTCATTGATTGTTGTCTAGGGTATTTTAAGTATATGTGCTCTCTGAGGCATATTTTAAAACAATATTATTTGATTTTTGAATTCACCAAGAAGCTAGTTTTCAATCAAAGCTTTTCCTTATTTTTACCAATATGAATTTGAGACTTTTTTAAACTAAGCTTTTAGATTATATTTCTTCGATATATGTATACGTACTCCGATATTCCGGAAAAAACTGCATCAATATGCCGTGGGTCCTGGATGAAAGAGTGCAAAGAGGTTAAATTGCTTTGACTTTCGCTGGCGCTTTTCGCCACTTTTTGGCGCCAGGTCTCCGGGCCTTGCCGTCCCTTCGGGGCCATTTTGCTGCCAAGTGCAAGAGCAAAATGTTTATAATTAAACTTTAATGTGTATTTAATGAGCCTGGGGGGCAGCAAGGACCAGGAGGGAGCCTTGAAAAAATAATGCAAGCTGAAATGCGAATATGAATATTAAAATCGCACCGAGTTTTTGTTTCTGTTTCTGTTTCAGTTCCAGTTACAGCTCCGTGGGCTGCCATTTTCCCCTCATTTTTCGGGGCCAGAGAGAATGTTTACAAGGCCGAAAAAGTTGGGGCAAAGATATGAAGATATGGCCAGGGACACAGAGCCACAGACAGAGTCACAGATATGGAGAGCAACTTTATCCCTTGATAATATAAATTTAATCGTTCGCTTAATTGTCTTCATGTGAAACCGACTAAATGGTGTTAAAACTTTGGCAAACAAATTGCAACTAGTTGCAAGGAGTCCCAAGGCAAGGACGCCAGCCAGGACGACTTGCGAACAAATTTCTGGAGTCGCTTTGAGCCACTTCAAATTGCTAGAAGGAGCAGGAGCAGTCGAGTTCCTGCTGCCACTGATACCCGTACGTTTCCCCAAAAGTTTAGCAGCCCAAAACTTTACCCACTCGGATGCTCAGAGCAAGGTGCAGAGAACGAAACAATAACTACAAATCTTTTAAACTTTTAAGCATAAATAAGTATAAAAAAATATATTTATTTCTAATAATTCAATACCTAATAATCATTTGGCTTGCCTTTATTATTTGAAAACCCTTTCAAGACTTACAAGCTATTTTTCCAGTGCATGTGTGAGTGCGTTTTGGCTGAATCCTTGGCTTTGGGCCTGGTCACGGGCCTTTGGCCAAACAACTTGTTCTGCTCGCAAATGAAAATTCACTTAAAAATGCATGAAAAATCATTTTCGGACGCGCAGGATGGCCGCCGCCGAAGAGTGTCAGACAAATTGCTTGAAATTGAGGGAATCCTTGCCATCCTTTCAGCTGGCTTAACATTCCATTCAAGTTGAGTTCGTACTTAGTTCATGATCGATGGCTTAGCTTTTATAACCAATTACTGTATGTAGTTTAAGTTTAAATGAAGAAACTAGTTAGGTAACACTTTTTACCTTCTTAATTATTTAAGAGTGATTAGTTTCCGGTTTTTAAACACAACATAAGTTTCTTTGTAAAGATCACAATACACAATACAATAAGTAGCAGCATTAAAGCCTTGAAACTTTACTACTTTAAACTATTTAAACGAAACACTTATTACCCTATGAAGTTATGGCTTCTTAATTAATTAAGGGTGATTCATTTTTTGTCTTTAAAATACTAGACAAGTTCCTTCGTAAAGAACTAAATGCTCAATAAAAAGTAGCCGCTTTTAAGCCTTGAAACTTTACCTATTTTTAAAAGCAAAGTGCCTTTCAATATAGGTATTTCGTATTCGTTTTGTCCTGTTTAACCCAAGGATATAGCCCAGTAAAATTTGCACGTTTAAGTGAACTGAAACTAAAAATCATTTCCACTCGCTGTAAATGTGTAAAGTTTGATTATGGAAAGTGGCTGGGCAAAAAAAGAAACACCGACTCTCTGTGAGAGGCGAGAGGTCCTGGCGAAAAGTTTCTTTTGTAAAATACCATTTGTTTTATTGCTGGCACTGCGAAAAGTTGTGGAAATTGCAGGCGCACACACACACACACACACAGAGCGAGGTATTTATCTGCAATACAGGCCCAGCATATCTTTTTCCCCCGCCTGGAATGACAGAAGAAATTTTCGTATAAATCAATAAAGTTATTCAATAAATGCTGCTCGTACCGCTTCGATATTTTGACATTTATGGCGACAATCATTATGTGCAGGACTCACCCCACCCCAGTGCTTGGCTCGTTAAACGCATAATCGATACTAATGAAGCTCCTGGATTTGGATTTACTTGCTCTGGCAGCAATTATTGCAGATACTACGGAGGAGGAGGACCTTGCATCCTGTTTCGAGGCATCATAATAAATGGCCTTCGTGCGCTTAAATGGCTTCATCAATAAGCAGTGCCGCCAAGGCTGGAGGGAGTAAGACATCATGGCTTAAATCCCGCTGGCATAAATATTTTATGCTCCTTTATTTTTTCTCCCTCCTTCGCCGAGATTTGTGGCGGGACCCTAATGAGCCTGGGCCATACTTTTGAGCGCGGCTAATGTAATTATCTGATTACATTATCCTTATCCCAGGATAAGTAATGGAAATAGCAGGGGAGTGAGTCATGAAGGAGGAACGCATCCTTAAACAGAAATACTTAAGACCAACCCATACTTCGTATAGAATCCTTTTGAGTCAAGCTTTATGAAGCAACCCCTTGAAAATGCATCACAAATTGAGTGGAAAAATTACAGAGTCACCAAATTAAAAACCACAAGAAGTCCTTTAAGTAAAAAAAGGCATTTATCATCTGCTCAAAGGATACGTACGAGCTGCTTCACAAGATGCAATGCATCCGCCTTTGAGAAAATAACCGAAATTGCAATTCAATTGAGTGGAATAAACTTATAGCCGCTGCTAGCCGATTTTCTATTGCAAGTCCGCCAAAAATTTATGACTGTCCCCGCAAAGGAAGCTCCCAGCTCCGAGGAGTGGCCGCCAGGAGACAAACGGCTCAATAAAGTCGCAATTGAATGGCCGACAATTGCAATTGCCATTGCATTTCGATTGCGATTTCGATTGCCGGCCGGCTTATCGGCTGTTGGCCAGCCATATTTACCCTCAAGGATTCCGATTACGATTGCGATTCCGATTACGTTGTCCATCCCGAACTACATATATCGGCGGGCGTGGTCGCCGCTTAAAATAAACATTTTCCAAATTGACACTTGCGATTCAAAGCCAAACACTCAATTGGAAGCGACACCAACAGCAACACTCTAATATTAACAACTTCATCGGCAACAACAATTACACCAACAATGATGGCGCAAAAACACTGGAAGAAAACATTTGTAATATAAAATATACACCCTTTTTTTAATATATAAAATATGTTTAGAGTTTTAACGATATTTAAACTATAGCTAATAATTTAGCTAATTTAAAGCAGTATTTCACAGCAGCAACAATTGCATCAACAACAATTTCATCAACAATAATTACACAATCAAGAAAAACATCAACAACAATTGGAGCAACAATAATAACTCCAACAAAAGGTACACCGACAAACATTACACCAACAAAAATTACACCGACCACAATTACACCAACAACAATAACAGCAACAATTTGAGCAACAATAATAACACCAACAACAATTACACCAACAACAATAACATCAACAACAATTTGAGCAACAATAAAAACACCAACAACAATTACACCAACCACAATTACACCAACCACAATTACACCAACAACAATTACACCAACAACAATTACACCAACAACAATTACACCAACAACAATTAAGGGGTTAATATTCAAAAACTTTATTTCAATCTGCATTAAACTTGGCTTGAATCTAACTATTTTTCTGACAGTGAAGGAGACGACAACGACACCGTCATCAACTGCAACAACACCAAAAGCAGGCGAAATGCAGCAAAGTGCAGGAGTTGGGGCAGGAGGAGGACCAGGAGCTGGAGCTGGAGAAGCAACAACCACTATGGCTGATGTTGTCGTTATCAACTAAAATTCCCTGCATCGACGCACAGGACACACCACTCTCCAAGTGTGTGTGTGTGTGTGTGATGTGGAAGGACGAAAAGAATGAGAGGGCGAAAAAGGGAAGTGCAATGGAGCCATAGAAAAACAGGCACCGCCAACAAGGCCACAGTCAACGCCACGACCATTATCGCCAACCTCAGCCTCCGTCGCTGGCAGCAACTTTAACCGCCAACTGCCGCTCCGCCGAGCTCTGAGCACTGAGTCCTGAGTACCCACCGCATCGTCATCGTCATCGTCATCGACATTTATAAACTGCACACAAAACACTGTCCAACTGTCCAGCACAGTCGTTGCAGTTGTTTGGACTGTTGCTTCGATTCCCCCCAACCCCTAGCTTTAAACTTGGCCAAAATGGGGAGTTTGGAGTTTTAGACAGAGATACTTGGTCAAAAGTAACTGGCTAAACTATTAAAAATGGGAATTTATTAATTGTATTACTAAGTTGAACACTTTATAGGTTAATAGGAAAGAATGTTCATAAATTTCATAGCCAAAATCTATATATCTCCTGAGAATCATAATTAGATCACTATTTGTCTAATATATTCTCCGATCTAAAGCTTATGGATTCTTCTTTGTTTATCTAATTAATAATTATTTCCCACTAAGAAATAGAACAAATCGGGGTAGACCTTTCTCTCAATCTCAGTGCTTTTGGTGCCAAAGTCTGGGATATATAGTTTCTCTCGGATAAATCGCTTGTGAAGCGAAACGCGCAAATCGAATAAAAGTTGAGATGGCATTTTTGTTGCTCTAACGACCAGAGTTCAATGCGACTGTAAGTGAAGACGATAATGCTGATGATGATGATGCTGGGGGAATGGGAATGTGGATGGGAATGGTAACGGGAATGGGTACAGACTGAGCACTGAGGATGGGTACTCCCGATGAGCGATAATGAAGCCATGCACATGCGGTCCCAGCTCATGGAGGAACAGTGGAAAAGAGAGGGAATTTTTCGGGGACACTGGCCGCAACACAAGACCAGGGACCTATCCAGCTGAATCTTTTCCATCCTACACAGTGCAAAAATCATATGAAATTTTAAAAAGTATTTTTTTACTTTTCAAAGAGAAAGAAAAAAAAACTGCTCCGACCATGTAACTCTCACAGTTCCCCCAGAAGTTTTGCTTACCTGCAGGGCGTTCGCTTAGCGGATACAAAAATAACTCCTAACTCTTAGTTCCATTCCAATTTAGCTGCTTCTTTTCTTGCAGTGCACTAACTGGCATCCCTTTTTTCGAACACACACACGAACACACAGCGAGTGGAGAGTGTAAAAAGAGAAATTCCTAAATGAACGATATAAATTGTTGGCAGCCACAAATAATGAAAACACTTTGCGGTCATTTAGCGCTATTCGAAGCACTCACACAGATACGAGGATGCACACACAGACGCACGCCTGCTGTTGACAGTTATCCGTGCGAAAGAGAGAGAGGGTGAGAGAGAGGGAGATGGATGGACAGATAAACGCTGGGTGCTCGCTCGTCCTTCGTCCTTCGCCCTTCTGCGTGTGACATTTTTTCAGCTTCAGCTTCGACCCGTTCAAAGTCTATTGCAATTTGAAAATGACATACGAAGTCCATTAAGCGCACAAATGTGCAGCGAAATGTGCGGCACAACAATTGCTCAACTGTACTCGCAGGATCTGGAAGCTGGAGCCGGGTCCTTTGCCCCCCGCCTCCCCGCCTGCTCTCGGATGTCCAGCGATGGTTGTCCAGTTGCATCGTTACTCAGCCCAGACCAGGTCTGGAATGGCCAGTTTAGGTTCACTCGCCTAAATTATCTTAATCAACTTCGAGTTACAGTGGCGAAAATAGGGCAAATTCTAAATAGAATCAAGTAAGAAAGAATCAAGATAGAATCAAGTAAATAAATTTATATAATATAATAAATAAGTTAAATTATTCTAGGAACATGTTGAGCAGAAATTGAAGTCTTTAAAATCATTTTTTTTATGATTTCTGTAAACGGAAATTAATTAATAAATGATTAATAAATTGAATAATAATTAATTAATAATTACAACCAGCTTAATCTGCGCGGAATGTATAAGAATGCTGTCCCCAAAATTGGTAACTTCAGCTGTAATGGTCTCTGAGATCAAAGTGTTAATGAGGACATACGGACAAGCGAACAGACGGACAAGGCTAAATCGACAAGCCTGGAGTCTTACTCTTTGAATATATTCGAAGTAAGAGTATTCATAAGTAAATTTTAAAATGTCCTTTACATTATTTAATTTTATTTTATTTATTTTCTTACTTATTATAATAATACTTTTTTACTGGAGTTTCAATAACTAAAGCCCACTGTGCACACTCTTAAAATCTGCAAGCGAAAGCAAGACAAAAGACGCCGAACGCAGGACGATGGACGATGGACGGTGGACGAAAGGGCGCATCGATAGCCACGTCTACGCCTGATACGTTTGTTCCATTGATAATGAACATTGACAACTTTGAAATGCAGACAATTGAATCTTAATTCAGCAGCAGGCGAGCCAGGCAGGATAAGCAGGCAGACGGCAGGATACTCGCAGACATCGAACTCGAGTCCATTACGACACATTCGTCCATGAATCAATGTTTGAACACAATAAACATTTATTTATGATGCAGCAGCAGCAGAAGCACAATTTTTATTCTCTCGTCCTTCGTTATTCGATGTAGTCTTTGGTTTTGCGTTTCATTGACAATTCCAATCGAGCATATTTAATTATTATTTTGTTATTGCAAAAGGGAGGAGGATTCGTAGCTAAAGACTAAATTGCTAAATTGATGTGATGCTGGTAATTGAACTAGTTCGATTGATTGATTGCATTTTAATTTAATTTTAGCCAAATCTTGGCATTAAAAACATTATGATTTGATGGTGAACTAAGCTGGACTTTCTTATAGTAATAATAAATATGAAACCCTCGCTTCGTATCAATTTAATTCAATACTTTAAGCTTTTGAAAATGCTTTAATAATCATTGATATATACAAAATAATATCTTATTAAATACAAAACAAAGTCCAGATTCCAATTGTAAGATGCCAAATCATTCCAGGTGTGCCATCTCTCCTGGCTCCACGAAAGCCGGTTATCTGCTGACCTAATCCATGAATCAAATGTGCACAATAGGCATTTATTTATGAACTAAACTGAAACTGAACTGAACTGAACCGAACTGAACTGCTGTCCACAGATTCGGGGGTAGCCTCCGTAGCCTCCTTCATTGCATTTCTCCGGCAATTTGGCAATCCACAAAGCATTGCATACTTAGAAGCGCACGCTCACCTGTGTTTTATTACCTGACTGCTGCAGTTGCTGTTGCTGTTGCTGTTGCAGCTGCAATAGCAATAGCAATTTGCAGCTCCTAAGCCCAGAAACATGCAAAATAATAATAAATCCTTGGGATAAACAATGCCCGGCCAAGTCCCACTCATATACATGTGTTTGAGCCACAATCGAAAATTGAGTTTAAATGGGATAAGTAATTTCAAATACCTGTTAATTGAAGGAAACTAAGACTAATTTAAAATAAATAATACTAAATATAATATAATATTTTTGTGTTTTTATAAATTGAAACTAAAAGGGACTTGAAATCTCTTAAAAATGTGTTTAAAAGTAGACAACAACATTTTGTAGCATAGTTTTAGACAAGTATACAAGTATACCCCTAGAAAACACCCAATATTAAAGAGTATTTCGAAAAGAAAGAAGAAGCACTGCCCTGCAAGTACCCGTTCCCGCCGCCAGGTGGCTGCTCGTGTCACTGTCAGGTTTATGGACTAATTGAGGCGCAAATGGCAGCGACTGCGACAGATTCTGTTAGCTCCTGCTGTCGCACAACTCACAAACAGCAGGCAGCCAGCAGCCAGCAGCCAACAGCCACGCCCCCTGCCCCAGCGCCCTTGCTCACCCCTTAAGGAGTGACAAATAGGCGTATGAGCAATGCTGCGATGCTCATCAGCACGCATTCATTATGCATTACAGGATCTTCAGCGATTTTTCCATTAAATTACACCGAAAGTCAGTAGCAGAACCACCTCCAGTCTTAATGGGAAATGGAAATTCGGCGAAAAGAAAATGCTCCCATTACTTTTCTCTCTCTCTCTGTTTTGGGGTTAAGGATTGCGGGCCTCATAATTGGCTTAACCACAGCAAGATGGCCGAGGATGGGGTCGAGATCTGAAATCCAAAATCCAAGCGGCAGAGCAGTGTTAAAGTGGTAAATATGTCAGCGGCAGTAGGGACATAAATTTTCGTTAAGTAGACGCGCACACGCAATCGCTGCCAGAAGTAGAAGAATCACTTCGCGGAGAATCCAAGTCAACAAGATGGAGATGAACACTGAACAAAAAAAGCCAACTCTTTTTACAAAAATAATCTAGAAAATTATTAAGGAAAAATTAATTTAAAATTGCAATAAAATTTGCAATTTATAGATTTTATTTTTCTTTACAACTGTTAAAATAATATAATATATTTTAAAATTATATATATTCCTTTGAAGCCATTAGAAAAAGTAGTACCATTTTTTAAAAGCATGCTTTCAGGTGTTTATTTTAAGAGATTTTAGATCACTTGGTGTTGTTTTTGGCTTTTGAAGTACATCACATGAAAAAAAAGTAAGAAGGATATAAAACTGTTGCAGTATAAATTTAGACATCATTTTAAGAGATTTCAAATCTCTAGCATTTTGTTACTGTTATTTAACGGTGTTATTTCAAGAGATTTCAAAATATACTTTGTTTACAGCATACAAGTTCACATATATCTCGATTTAAATCACTTGTAAAATGGCTTAAGTAAGGAACAAACATTCTTACAGCATACTTTAGGACATTACCTTAGGAGATTTTAAATCTCCAGACAGGTTTTTCTGTGTTTTCGCATAGACTTTTTATTGCCGTGCAGTAGGCAATAATCGGTTGGTCTAATCTTGCTGCGCTTGAATGATGATGATGTGCCACGCCCACCGCCCACAGCCCTCACACACCCACACACCCTTACACACACGGACACACATGCACATAGACAAAGCCTTAATTACAACGTGCCAAGAGTTAAGCCGAATATTTTTTGGTGGCCAGGAAAAGAAGAAGACGAATGAATTGCTGTGGCGGCGACGGGACCGGCAGCAGAGGGTTAAGTGGGAAAGGGGACGGGGGAGAGGGAGACAAGATATACACTGGAGGTGTGGTCTTCGTAGGACCAAAGAAATTTTCGGGGGGCAACACGTGCGCACATGTGCAACTTCCGTTAAAAATCTATTGCTAACTTTCAACAATTCACAGACACAAACGTGGCCAGACACTCATACACACACCCACACCCACACACACACACACACACGAAAGGTGCGCGCTTTGGCTGTTTGTGTAAGTGAGTTAGAGTTTCCTGCAGCTGTCGTGGCAACATCCGGTTCCTCTTCTACCTCTACTCCCCCCACTTCGCTCCCACGCTCCTTCCTTTCCCCTCCATGTCTCGTTCGCCTCCTTCTATCTCCTGCATGACGGCTAAAACACTTATTTGGCTTAAGGCTAGAAACTCAAAGCCAAAAATAGCAATAACAACAAAAGGGCCAAAAAGGCGATGGCGGTGGAAGAGTTGTGATAATAAAGACTTATGTCTTAATACACTTTCTTAAGAGCAGATTTGGTGATACAAAAAATTAAGAAAAAATTTAATAATAAAACGGATCTCTGGAGTTTTCAAATCACATTAAAAAGCTGCCTAAAAGTATGCTACACAAAATGATACCCTTAAAGTTCTTAACTTCTTACTTTTTCTGCTTTCGAGTACATTAAGTAATACATAACATTAAGGAAAAATGTTAGTTTAGACAATTTTAGTACCAATTTATAATAATTATTATAGAACGGATCCCTGGAGGTTTTGAATCACTTGAAAAGCTGCTCAAAAATATGCTTTAAAAATGTTCCTCTTAAGGTTCTTAACTTCTTACAAGCCCAAATAACTCAGATAATTTATAAGATTACGAATATTTGATTTTTAATTGGAGTGATTTGAAATCATTTTCTAAAATGCTCAAAAGTATGCTATGATTATTGCTTGAGCCTCCAGTGCAGTGATTTCAAACCTTTGGAAATGCATATCCTTCGTATAGAATGTACCCCATTTATGGTATCCCCTTTTCTTCAATATTATTTTTTCGTGTATGGCACATGCATCTGTAATCAACAGACGAAGATAGTAAGTACGGGTGAGTAAAGTAAGTAGTGTGTGCTTAAAAAATTGCACAAAGTTTAAGCTTTGTGTGTCTGTATAGCCTGTGTGTTCCAGTGTGTGTGTGTGTGTTCGAGTCAGTCATGGAACTGTTGCTGAAGTCACGTAATTCAAATAACTAAAGTTGGCGTAAATATGCCAAGCATACAGCACACTCGCACACCCGCTCCTCGTTTCGCTTCCTTCCAGCGGCAGAGTTGAGTTACTGGCAAAAGACAATTGCTCACGCACTTAGTTGCTGCTGCCGCTGCTGCTTCCTCGGCTTAAAGTTCATTAATTTCTCTCACTCAGCTTGTAATTTGTTTTAAGCAAACAACAAGACGAGAATGCTTTGCAGCGCAGGATAAATTCCTTTCAAAAGTATCCGGCTTTGTTGGAATGGAAGAACTCTTCATATATTAGGTGTCCATGGGAAAAAAATATAATTTAAGCTAAATATGAGTGCCCGGAGAAAACTATGGTTTATTTAAGCAGAAATAATGTTCTTAGGATGGAGCAAAACCTGGCGATAAGAAATCTCTATTTCGGTTACCCAAAAGTATGCCATAAAATATTTATATTCGCCACTCCAAAACTTGGAGATTTGAAATCTCCATTTTAATTACCTCAACCATTGGGCAATACAAAATTTACATTAAATACATCATTACAAATTGAAGTAATGTAGACGAAAATCGTAAGATAAGTTAAGTCTTACCCATTTAATTAAAACTGAAATCTAGGAGATTTGAAATCTAAATATCAAATGATATTGCCACTAAGCTTAACTTAAAATCAATTAGGTTAGCCTCTTTGTAAAATAGCACCCCGAGCTAAGTAATTGAAGCTTTTGTCGACTTAAATTTAAACTCTCGTGGCACTATCTCGAGCTTAAAATCCTGGAAAAGGACGAGATGAGGCGATGAGCTGCTAATTACTTGCTAAGCCTCGCACTGAGCTCTTCTTCTGACCAACTGGAGAACTCTACGCAAAGGGAGAATAAACATTTCAGCAGCTCAAGTGCAGTTTGGCTTAAGTTCTCGCCTCCACTCCGAGGCACTGCTGCCTTATGAGCCATGTCAGGACCTCATCCTGGCACTGGACGTCTGTTGCGTAATTAGTTACCAGATTTGTCTGCGCAATTCTCGCGGCTACTTTATATGTTAATGAGTTTTTGCTGCTACTTCTGGCGCTGCTTCTGGTGCTGCTTCTGCTGGCCCCACTTGGCCCCGGTGGGTCCGCTCTTCTTTTGACACAAATTTCCTTTGTCTTGGCCATGAGTGGATTTTGGAGTCTGGGGCATGGGACAATTGAATTGGAAAACAGCTTTCGCGGCTTACATACTGAGCACACTGCAAAAATTGGGAAGTAGTACAGGAATAAGCTAGTAGGAAATTGTTATCCTTGCAACATCGATGTGGCAATATGTTTCTAACAACATTTTCTTGTGCTTTCTTACTTGATTAATTTAAGAGCACCACAGTTCGTTAAGTATATAAATTCCTGGTTATATGTTTATAAGAAAATGTAAGGGAAACCCTCAGCCAAAAAGTTAGATTTCTAAATAATTATTTGTATTAAAAATAAATAATAAACCCTTAAGATTTATTAGCATTATTTATTTCGATTCTTTAAAAAATCAACATTCCTATGCACTTTCCTTTCCGTGCACCCACTAACATGGGAAAGCTTCTCTGGGGGAAAAAGGAAACGCTGAAAATTTCACAAAATATGAAAGTCGCTGTCCTGCTTATCGCACAAATGGCATGGACAGAGGAAAAAGGGTTCGGAGAGGGGGGCGGGTGGCAAAAAAGGCAGTTGGCCAAAGGCGTCCCAGAGGGGCGGTGGGGTGTATGGAAAAGCGAAGCGGCGGCCGCTTTTTCCCAAAGTTCAAATTGCATTTGGCAAAAAGGCAGCGTAAAGGGGGGGCGAGCGGCGAAAAGAAAATGTGCAGAGAGCAAAAACCATTTTGATAGGCAGCGGACGTTCGGGGGGGGTAAGCAGGAAAAGCGGAAAATGTGTGTATGAGTGGCAACATTTTCTTATCTAAACAATATTGCGACTACTGCACTAGCAAAGCGACAACAGCAACAAGAACAGCAACAGAATCGCTTCTATGGCTGATTGAACAAAGTTTGCTTGCATATAATTTGCTTTTGCTGTTGTCATAACGATAAGGTATCAATGGGGTAGTTCTGACAGGAAAATCAGGGTCCAGCAAATGGCATTAAAAACCCTTGTTCTTGTGGTTTCCGAGATTTCTGAAATAGTTCTTAATTTTTCTTTATTTTCCTAAGAGGGATTATAAAATCATTAAGAGCTCATGGCTAGATAGAGTTAATTCTGAATTAAAATACTTATGGATTATAATCTTTTTTCCAGAAAAACTAACTGATTTTTGCCTTTATAAAAGTTAATAAAAACTTTACACAGATCTTACTAGAGACAAGCAGCTGTTTCTTCAGGCATTCCTTCTTCAGAACCCATTCAACGCGGTTACCAGCTAGACACAGTTAGGAATTCTAGCGCTGACTTGTAAAACTATGTTCATATATATAATATACTACAGTTTATAATATATAATGTAATATAATATATATATTTTTATTTATATAATATACTACTGTTTATAATATATAATGTAATATAATATTATTATTTTTGTCAATATTTATTTAATCTAGGGTATCACTCAGTTGCCGGTCTTATCTTAACCTTTGCACTTTCTTTTCACTATACGAACTTTTTGACTTTTGCACTGCAAATGAGAAAATGGCAACAACATATGGTGCCAGTGACTGGAACTACACGAAATTGTGCTTAGATTTTGCTAAAAAACTTTAAAAGTTTAATAATGAATGTTTTTTCATATAAAACGAAACTAGAACATCCTAAATTTGCGCGGCCAGCGTGTCACCGAATTCGTATTTGGGAATTTTAGGTGCACTCTATGCCTAATGTTGGAGGGTTTATCAGGGGTGCAAGAAGCTTAAGCGCAATATTTATTGATTGATTTCCAACAGGAAATTAAAAGTGGATACTTTTGTTTCCTTTTGAATTTAACCATGAAGTTAATATCTACTAATATATTGTATTCAAGGACTTAATACTAAAAAAAGCCACCTATACTGCTTGAAAATGAATACCCACTAACAATAAAATAATCTATAAAACGCTAATTGACTAATTTATTTGAAATGCTAATGAGAATTACCTGTAGGTTCAAGTGCCCTGGCAGAGATAGTACAAGAGATAGTACAGACGCGAGGGAAATGCTGGGGAAATGCTAGGGAAAATGCCGTGAAAGTAAAACCAAAGCCGCACGTATGTATTTAAATTGTTTATTTTTTTTTACTACTAAGATCTATTTTGTTTTTTATCATCTCGTTCTCTTGGTAGTTCTTGTTGATATTTTGTTTCCTTTTGTTTTGTTTTGGGAACGGGTAATTGGTAATTGTAAATTACAAAGTAAATTAATTATTTCACAAATTTAACACATTGGTTTTGGGTTTGCTTTTAAGGAGTTTTGCTGGATTTGTTTTGGTTGTTTTTCTTTATTATTTATATCTTTTGCCCCGTCACAACATGCGTCTCCTTCTGAATTCTGAATTCTGCCTATCTCCTTTCTCTTTTGGCGCCCCTCTCAAGGTAATAAAAGGTTGGTTTAACAACGTTTTTGTGTGTATTATAACTAATTGTAAATTTATAAATTATAAACTTAAAGCAGTTTCGTTACCAATTTTATATAGTTTGTAACATACGCATTTATTAGTAATTTTCTGCTGCTAGTTTTGCTGGTTGGTTCGCTGCCTCTCAGGTCTCCAATTCCATATAGCTTGAGGTTGTTTCTTGAAATAAATGCGTATGCGTAATCCTCTCTCTTTATAGGAAGCAACTTAAAATGTACTGTTCTTGTTGCTGTTGCTGTTGTTCTGTGTGTTCTGTGGTGTGTATGCTTGTGTGTGTCGGTGAAAATATATATATATAGTTAATTGTGGAATATTTCTCTCATTTGTATTGTGTATTTTTATGACGACTCCTGTCAGTAGTAGTGGGTGGGGGGGGGGTAGGTAAAAACTAGGCGACGGAAAACGGACGACACACTGGCTTGAATTTGCTGGGATCCAATGGGGATCTTTGATCCCTTTGATCCTCTCTTCTTACGCGAAACGGAATTTATACACAAACGACAGACGGATCATCATAAAAACGGTTGCTAGCTGATTTATATATGTATATCTCATTGTTGTTTCTTGTTGTTTGTTGTTTGCGGTTGATGATATATAGTTTATATGGATGTGTGAGTGTTGTTGCGTGTGTGTGGTTGTGTGTGTGGTTGTGTGTTTGGGTGTGTGAGGCTGCTGCTGGTCGGAAATATTGCTGCTCCTTGATATCCTAACCGATCATCAGGCCGCAGCCAAGTCTGAAGTTGTTCTTAACATGATTTATGCGTCCGCTGAGGGCGAGCGTAAATGGCAATGGGTTCAGACGCTTCTCCAGGACACCGGAGATGAGCCAGTTGGAATCGATGGCGCCTGTAATGAAGAGTTATACTCAATATAAGATAAATAAGAAATGTAGCAGGCCAGTTAATATAAGTATGATCTGGGCACACTATTCGATGAGTTACGCTCTCTTGAGAAAGATGTTACTCTCTCAAGAGAGCGCCTCTCTAGCCTGAAACGGGGGTTGAAAGCGCGCTGCCTGAGAGCAGCAGATCAGTTTAGAACGAGAGCGCAACCAAATAAGATTACTGAGAGAACAAGAAAAAGAACGAGTTAAAAACTAAGTCTAAACTATATCTAAACTAAATTAAACTATATCTAAACTAAGTTAAACTACACTAAACTAAACTAAAGACACAATAAAAGAAGATACCTATAATAAAAACATCCTGATACAGAAAGCTACAAGCACTCGCACTCACCTCTAAAGATAAGATCAGCCTTGGGCAAGTCAATCTGATAGGCCAACGTGGCCACCGATTCCTGCATACGCAGACTGGTCTCCACCTCCACACCGATCTGCAGCTGATCGCTGGCCTTCTGATAGTAGCACGCATGCAGACCGCTCTGCCCCAGGGTCCCCGACCACACCGAATTGCCCACCGAATAGCGGCCAACGGCAGAGACCAAAGCAATCTGACGGCCAGGGACATTTGGGCCGAATTGATAGGCCAGCTCGGCGCCCAGGGCGAGGGCTGGAGTGACTGACTGCAGATATTGGCCAACGATCACACCGGAGTTGGTGAATATGCTGGGATTGGCCACTGTCAGCGAGGCGGTAAAATCACTGCCGCGATAATCGGTCGACAGCTGTGTGGCGGCCATCTTGGACTCCTGGACCTGTTTATGGTTATTGGATAAATGTAAGAGGATATCTAACCTGTGCGGGCGGCCCGAACTTACCTGAGCGGCAAACTTGCAGCGCAAACGCGGCGAAAACTGATGGATTACATTGGCATTGAGGTTGCCCGACGGATCAATGTCGCCGAGAAGCACGGGAAAGGCCTCGGCGGGGCCGTACTGCTTGGTGCCCACATAGGTGGCGCAGAACCGGTAGCCGCTGGGCACCGTATTGCTCATGTTGATCGAGTGCGACACCTGAAAGTGGTTGCTCAGGCCCTTGTTTAGCATAATTTTGGCGCCCTCGAAGGTGATGGCCTGTATGTCTGTGTGATAAAAACCGTTAGATATTGTGAAAATGCCATGGAATGGCGGCCACTATGGCCTGATAATACATAATCATGGTCCGGGGTCGGGGGACGGGGGGAAAAGAACAAGAAAAAGAAAAACACATCGCTCGCCCCGTTTCCCTCGCACACACATGTTGTAGGTTATGTCATCAGTGCGGGGACGGAATTTGGCTTTCTCCCCGTTCGGAGGGGTCTGACGGCCAACTGGTGACTGAAGTCCACCTACCTTTGCACTTCTTGTGCAGCTCCTCAACGGTGCCGGGATTCTCCAGCTGTCCATCCTTTGCCGCCGCACCGAAATCCGTCAGGGAGGAGGTGCTGTCGCCGCCGGAGGTGGCGGAGCTTGCGGTTAAATCGGCGGGCAGGGGCGCCGGTTCGGGCAGTCCCAGGCCCAGGCCGCCGGCTCCACCGCCGCCACTCGCGCCAGATGATGCCGCTAGCACGTTGCCCATTTCTACGTTCCCGAAAATATATGAAATTTCAAGCTGCACGCGCTAAATCGTGCTTTTTTTTTTGTGAGTTACGGCAAAACAGCGTGACCAGCTGGCCGTTCGTTAGAGAGTATGACCAAAATACGCGGTACAAAAAGTACTAAATGAGACGAATGCACAGCAAAGCTGCCGGACTAATGTAACTTTTAGGTGTTACTTGTTTCGTGTTTTGAACGTCCTGTTTGGTCAGAATATAAATATGAAATGAACAAATTCACCAGAAAGTCTGAGGCTATGTGACATTCGAAATTGCCTTGCCTACTTTGATACAAATATTTAAGTGCATAGAAATCCAGAATCTACTTTTCACCTTCAAGTTTAATTTCAGAATTTAACAGTAGCATTTCGTTATATAATAAACAGAACATTCAAATCAAAAAATGTTTAATTTTCTTAAAAGCTTATAATTAAACATATGTACAAAATACATTTTTAAATTGGTTAAACTTCAAATACTGCGAAAAATGTAGCTTAAATTGCTTCAGTTTATAAGGAAATGTCTTATAATCAACCCAAAAATTGAAATATAACGAGTTTCGAATTGAGAAATATGTATAAGTGTCCGTTTTTAATACTAGTTATATTTTATAAGTGGAATTATTGTATTTAAACCATATCAACCTGCAACGATTGCGTAGAAGCGTAAAGTGCATTATTATCTAAATGCCGATTAGATTACTAGACTTACCATATTGCTTTTATTAACCAACAAATGCACACCACTTTTCGTATTAATAAAAACGTTTATATTTCAAGTTCAAGTATATGTATAGGTTTTTCCGATCGTATTTTGTGTAAGTAGAGTTATGTGTTGTATGAGTTAGGAGCACAGAAACTCGGAAACTACGTATTTCTCGCGTGACTCGCTGCCCATCAAGGGGGTATAAAAAAAAAAACTCACAAAAAACAGAACAAATAATTATTTTTAACCAATTTTGGAACTAAACGTTGACCAATTCCCGTGAGTCAGCTAATTAACGTTAACTTACGAGCGAAACTAAGAGTACTTTATAAATGTTTTGGTGTTTCAGCTAAACTAGGCCATTAAACAAGATTAAAAGAGTCAACAAAGTGGGCATGGGGATGGGGATTGGAGATGGAGAAGGGACTGAGACTGGGCCTGATGCTACGATACAAATAATTGTACACAAGTAGACGTAGTCGCTTAAATGAATGGCGGAACAGTGGACAGGAATAGGGACAGGAACAGGGATAGGGGTAATCAACAACAGGACGACTTCTCCGGCTCGGCCACCACGAGATTAAAGTCCAGACTGTTGGGCCTCGCAAAGCCCGACTTAATCCCATCCCAGCCATCCTCGGCCTTGTACTCTCCGGACCGGATGCGGGCGTACACCTCCTGGGTGACCATGCGGAAGGCCTCCTCCACATTGGCGCCAGTTCTGGCCGATGTCTCAACAAAATGCAGGCCATGCTGCTTGGCAAACTTCTGCGCCTCCTCTGTGGTCACCTCGCGATGGCCGCCGGCATTGATCAGATCCAGCTTGCAGCCAACCAGCGCGAATACGGGTCGATGGGGCTCGATGTGACGCTGCGCCTCCATCATCCACAGCGGTATGTGCTCGAAGCTGGCGTGATTCGATATGTCGTACACCAGCAGCACACCGACCGAGTTGCGGTAATAGGACTTGGTGATCGACCGGAAGCGCTCCTGGCCGGCGGTGTCCCACAGCTGCAGTTTGATCTGTGTGCCATCTTTCATCTCGATGAGGCGGGCAAAGAAGTCCACTCCAACCGTTGGATCGGAGAGCTGCAAAAGGGAGCAGGGACATATATAAGCAAATGGAAAATTCATAATTATGTAGATTATTAACTTAAACCACTTTATTATATCTATAATATATGACCAAAAACGTAACAAACTACTGCATTTTAACGTTTAAATATATTAACTCGTGAAAAATTTAGAATTTTTTACAATTTCCCTTGGCGATATCTAAACGTCGTTTTAAATTGCGCGCTCTTTTGATCTGGCAACCCTCTTCCTTGTACAGCCTTGTCTGGTGTTGTTTTTGTTGCTGGTGCCTGCATTATCAGGCGCACACACACACACACACACATGCACACAAGGTGACTAAGGCAGCAGCATCTCGACGACTACTCCCTTTCCTTTGTCTATTCTTTGTTTGTTACTTAATTATGTAATCGACGCATTAACTGCACTGACCGCCGATCGTCACAGAGATCGCACTTGACCCACAATGTTACTAGCCCGCCGTGCACAGTGGGCCGCAACGCATACGCACCTCGGCAAACTTGCCGTCTGTAAAGAACTTGAGGAGCGAACTTTTGCCCACGGTGCTGTCGCCGATGAGGATCAACCGGAATTGGTATTCAAAGATGGGCTCCACCATGGTTGCTGGAGCTGAAGCGGGAGTCTAAAAACCCTGGCACTGGCACTAATCCTACGCCTTGGCGGTTGCGGATTGAGACGCAAATTGTTCCGTCCGCTTTGTTTCGGCCGCCCTCGTTGCTGCCAGGCTGCGGGTTTGCTCCCTTGTCGGATTCTCGGGATCTACGATGTTTCTTTTTTCGGCTGTTGCGTCGCTGATGGTTTATAAATCGGAAATAAAATATCCCAGAATTCAGCTGCTGACTTTTGTTTTGTTTTGTGTTTTTTTTTTTCTAATGCGAAAACCTGCAACTGTGTGAGTGTGTGATAAAGGCAGCGTTGCCAGACAACGAGCAATATCGATAGCTGTACGCGATGATATTCGACCGTTGGAAGTAGCTAGAAAACCGTTAAAAGCCGCTAAATTAAACGGCATAGCGGCATAAGTCTTACGTCATTAACTTTCCCAGACCAAAGTCCAATAGATTTGTTGGCGGCTTTATAATGTTTTTATACGTTTCAAAAATCTATTTCCGATATATATCGGTCGTATGTGGTAATCGCTGCAGGACTGCCAACTTACTTAAAAAACTGAATCGCTTATTTATTTATCACCTTTAATTGAAAATAAAATCGTACAGCCCTAAATTTAACAACTAAATAACCATACTGACTCATTAAATTGTTGTATCATTTGAAATAGGCTAGATTTGGCTTGAAAATGTTTTTTCAGATGGCCGCCTCGATCTGGCAACATAGGCCAACTGTCAGTCTGACAGCTGTTTGATTGTACATATATATGTACGTATTTTTTTTTACGTTTGTTTTCCGTCAGAATTGTTCGTATTTACCGCACACAAATGTACAAAACGACCGCCGGGCACTCGGAAGAAGCTACGTTAAACACTCGCCCTGTAACATCAGCAGCCGGCGGCGGCAGCTAGTCAATTTAATTAAATCCCAGCGCTATCGGAATCCCATCCCGACCTGACTTTCTTCTGTTTGCCGTCGTCCCCAACCCCGACTCCGCACCGCAGCAGCGAATCTCTGTCTTCCCTCTCCGCCGGTTTCCAACGTGCGCGCAAGGTTACGGAACAAATATTATTACCGTTAATTATAGCTGCAGGCGGTGCGCATATAGGAGATATATCTCTATATAGCCGCATAGATGTTCAAGTTCGTGCTGAACGACGCCGCCAGCTACGTGCGCGCCAATGTCCGCGAGTTCAGCCTGAACGCACTGCGTCTGCTGCCGCAATTGCCGCAGCTGAGTCCGTACGATGTAAGACCCCGGGGGAGCAGGAATAACTGGGACAGGGACAGGGACTGGTACTGATGCCTGGGGGAGTACCTGGTTACCTAGTAACATTTGGTTCTTTTCAGGTTTTTTGTGTTTATTTTGATATAATTTATATATTCAAAATGCATACATATATCTTTATTTATATGTCTTTACTTGTACATTTCCCAAGAAATCAAATGCAGTTCCCAGCTTATTTTGTTATGTAAAATGTGGGATTTGTATCCATTTTTTGCTTTTGTTAATTGTTATTTTTATAAATTTACCAAATAGTATTTAAAAGTATTTGAAAAGTTTCATTTAATTCATATTAAAACGTTCAATATTTAATTATTTCTTGGTCTTATTTCTCTTTAATTTAAATAATTTAATTGAGAGTTTTAAAATCCCTTTTAAAAGGTGTCTAAAAGTATGCAATTAAATATTTTAGGCCTCGAAATTGGCTTAAAATTGGTTTCTTTTGAATGGATTTCAACTCTAAATATTTCACCTATCATTTGCCCATAAATTTAATGTATTTCTCTATAAAAAATGTGAATCAAAGCTCTTAAAATGTTCCAAACTTCTAATTTAACTTAATTTTAATTCCCATCCATCCTCCCCCCTCGCAGGTTAACCTGGTCCTGAGGGAGAACGAGTTCGTGTACAATTTCCCCGTGGACGGGGACGGGGTCATCCGTAGCTATGAGACGAACCAGCTGGGCTCGAATTCGCCCTGCGAGGACTCCCGCACCGAGGCCAGCTTGCTGCATCGCAATGGCTTCATTTGCGGCATCTTCGACGGCCATGCGGGTGCATCCTGTGGCCAGGTGGTGTCCAAGCGCCTGCTACGATACGTATCCGCTGCCACGCTGCCGCGCCAAGTGCTCCGGGCCCAAATGAAGGAGGGCTGCAGCAGCCAGTCCTTCCTCAAGTGCCACAACGACAATGTGGACTTTGTCAGCGAAATCAAGCCTATTTACGAGGCCAGCTTCCAGAAGTACATCAAGCAGCTGAGCGAGACGCCGCAACGGGATGTGGCCAGTGAGCTGGTGCATGCCTTCCTGCAGCTGGACGAGGGACTCTCGGAGGAGGCACTGGCCCACAGCGATGTACGCACCATGAGCGTAGCGCTCTCGGGAGCCGTGGCCTGCTTGGTCCATCTGGAGGGGTTGCAGCTGCACGTGGCCAGCACCGGAGACTGCGGCGCTGTGCTGGGCGTCCTGGATCCACAGACACAGCAGTGGCATCCCAAGAAGCTCAACACCGAACACAATGCGGACAATATGACCGAGGTGCGTCGCATACTTGCCGAGCATCCGAAGGATGAGCGCGAGACGGTTATACGGAATGGCAGGCTGCTGAGCCAATTGGCGCCGCTACGTGCCTTTGGCGATTTTCGCTACAAATGGTCCGTGGACATTATGCAACAGAAAGTGCTGCCCATGTTCGGGGAGCACACAATGGCGCCCCATTATTACACGCCTCCGTACCTGACCGCCCGCCCCGATGTCCAGCAGCACGAGCTGGGGCCCAACGACAAGTTTCTAGTCATTGCCAGCGATGGTCTTTGGGACTTCCTCTCGCCCAGCGAGGTGGTCAGCCTCGTCGGCGAGCACATCAACTCGAAGAAGATCCTGGAACCGATGCGCCTGCCCGAGGGCGACATAACGCTGCAGCAAATCTCCAACCAGCTGGCCGAGCGCAAGTCAGTATATAGCATGGAAATATCATAGTTTGTAACAAGTTTCAGTAGTATTTTTATTGTTTGCGTCTTTTCTTCTTGTTGGCTCTCGATCAAGTGCCATTTTCTCCTATTCGATCTTTCCTCTATCGATATATCGATTACACTATCGGTTACATTATCGATTATTCTTAACACTATACAATTATTCTTATTTTAGTATTTTTAAATTTACATTAGTTTACAAGTTAATTCAATGAAAGTAATAATTATATTTAAACCCATCAGAGCTGGCCTCACCCGCAAGCCCGTCGACCAGAACGCGGCCACGCATCTCATCCGCAATGCTTTGGGTGCCACGGACTATGGCATCGAGCACTCGAAGATCTCGTACTATCTGTCGCTGCCCAAGGATGTGGTGCGTCTGTATCGCGACGACATCACCATCACCGTCATCTACTTTAACTCGGAGCACATTGCCCAGCTGCAGCTGCAGCAATCCGGGGGGGTCACTGCGCCGGCAGCGTGATCCCCTCGAGAAGCCAGAGTGTGCCAGTGTGTATATTTAACGAGTTAACCTTCAGCTAACTAGCCTAAGTGTTGCGTTTAAGTTTGTTTTATCTCCGCCATTCGGACCTCGGACGACTGCCGCCGCGCCAAATAAAAATTCCCACGCGGAAAATCACAATTGCAAATTGGGTTACAGACTACTTTACTGTCGAGATATTGTGTGGTGGAAAATGTGTGGTAATTGGGGAGGTCCAACACTTGCTAGGTCTGAGAAAGAGAAATTCCTTGGGGAATCCATCTTCTTAGATTGAAACTATCAATGAAGGGAGTTCCTCCTACACCCAAAAAATGAACAAGAGCTTAACCTTTCTACGCATTGCCTTAAAAATATACCAAAGCCGTATGAGTTTAGTACAGATTTAATGCATAATAATATCAAATCAAATTATGGGCTTAAATTTTGTATTTACTTCAATAGTTCGATAACATATCGCGTTAGCTAAAATTTAGTGCTTTAATGTTTTTCGCGTTAGGGATTTTTGTCAAGGCTTGGTGCAGATCAGTGCTGCCATTTTAGCTTATTTCAGGCTAGATCTAGCATATTTTGGCTTATTTCAGGCTAGATCTAGCATATTTTAGCTTGTTTCAGGCCAGATCTAGCATATTTGAAAATGGAAAAGCTTAAGCTACGTACTCAGGCACGCAAAAAGTGTTCCTAAGCAGTACGAAAGAGCGAGAGGGTGACTATTGACCTCTCGTTTTGACTCATTGCTTAGAAACACATTTCGCGTGTCTAAGTATGAAGCTTTATCAAGTTTGCAAATAGCTGAAATAGCCTGAAGTATCGCTTATTTAAAGGGTCATATAGCATGTTTTTAGCAATTAATGCTTTCGTGACTTCAACAGAATATTTTCTAAGGTTTCTCCGTTTATATATATATATAAAGCAGCTTGTTCTTTTTGAATTGCAATTTCTTAACGCGCATCTTGGATTTTCTACGTCTAGTAAGATCGATTCAAGAACGCTGATTGCGCGCTGTATAGGCGATAGCCTATAATTTTCATTTCAAATTTGAAATCTACAACAAAATTACCAAATACTTGATTTAATTTACTTAAAAACTTCAAGAAACCTAATCATTTTTAATGATTTTATCGCTTGTTAGCTTATTTTTGCTCAGAATCTACTGAGCGCCTGACAACACTGGTGCAGATTAGTATTATTTGTATACGTTTGCGTATCAAATTTATAAGCATCTTATTAAGACATTTTTAATACGCAAGAGTATAGACTTAATGTAGTAAAAGTGTAGCTTCTATGCCCTCTTTTTTGTTGGTTACCAAATACTTGATTTAATTTACTTAAAAACTTCAAGAAACCTAATAATTTTTAATGATTTTATCGCATATGAGCTTGTTAGCTTATTTTTGCTCAGAATCTAGTTTTCCTCCTGACAACACTGTTGCAGATTAGTATTATTTGTACACTTTTGCGTATCAAATTTAAAATCATCTTATTAAGACACATTTAATACTCAAGAATACTCAAGTATAGACTCAATGAAATACTAGTGTAGTTTCTATGCTTTTTTTTTTTTGTGTTGGTGTAACCCAACCCACCAAAACCTTAGCTTATTTTTGCTCAGCATCTAGTATTAGTATCTAGTATTATTTGTATACTTTTGCGTATCAAATTAATAAGCATCTTATTAAGACACTTTTAATACTCAAGAGTATAGACTTAGTGCAATAATAAGTGTAGTTTGTGTTGGTGTAACCCAACCCACCAAAACCTGGTTATTCCCGGGTAAGTAATCCATCTCAGACACCTGGCCAGTAGTCACTTTCGAGAATCGATTTATTTTTTACTTACAATCAATTACATTTGTTTATAACTCTGGGTTATGTTTCGTATATTAATAAATATATATATAGCGATATATATATATATATGTAAACGCAAGTAGGATGCAGGGATTGGACCTTGGGCTGTGGGCTGTGGGGGGTGGGTCTCTCTAAGGGGGGGTAAAGCTAGGTGAAGAGCGCGGGAGCCGCGAACTTGCAAAAACTGGTAAACGGTACGAGTCCTAAAATCCTATACACGCAAAAAAAACACTAAGCAACTAGGCGGGAATCCGGGATTGCCAAAAGGGGGAACCAGGAGGAATGGGGAGCCCTAGTCCTTGCCATCCTGATCGGCCGACTCCTGGCGACTGACACAGTTGAGGAACTCCATCTGGATGTGCGTGATCTGCGTCTTGCTGAAGCACTGCATCTTCTTCTTGAGAAAGTCAAAGAACAGATCCAGCTCGTCCCGCTTGGCCAGCGCCTGGGCCACCTGCTGTGCCTGCTGCTGATGGTGCAGCAGCTCCTCCTCCTTGACGAGATTGTTGGTGCTGCTGCTTGCCGCACTCACCGCCAATGGCGGACCGTTGCCGCTGCCATTGTTATTTCCATTCCCAGAACCGCAGCTTAGCGACGGCAGCTGGAGGATGGTGGCCGTGGGCGTGGATGTGAAGGATGTGGTGTTGCACAGGGCTGCGGCCGGCGTTGTGGTCACTGTGGCCGCATTCAGCGAGACTGCCGGCGTGCTGGAAATGGTGACACTGGTGCTGGTCGCCTCGGTGACATCCACCAGCGATATCTGTTGCGTGGACACGGACGCGGAGGAGTCGTGACGAGTCGTGACGCCCGTCGCCGCCGCCGCTGTGGTGGTGACCAGCGTGAGATTCTTAAGCTTGCCATCGATCACCGTGCCGCCGGATAAAACGCTATTGGAGGCCGCTCCCGTGGCGCTGCTCTGGAACTGATGCTGGCTGGAGCGCACCGACTGGGGCTCAATGTCCGATATGCAAAAGTCATGGGCATCGATGTAGTGAAAGCTCTTGCCATGGGTCACATCACTGCCACCGTCCACGCCATCGCCCACGCCCATTTCGCAGTCGACATGAGCGCCGCTGGCCTCCTCGTACAGGCACACCTCCTCGTAGTCCACCTCGGCCCCGGTGGCCCCATCCTCGTCCAGTTCGTGCTTGACAATGTCCACCACATGATGATGGCCATCGTGATCCACCACATCGTCCTCGTCGTCCACGTCGTCAACGACATCGTCGTCGTGGGCAATCTGCGAGAGTTCGATGCTGGAGATGCTCCCGTCGTGCTGCGACTGATGGTGGTGGTGGTGGTGATGGTGCTGCTGGTGGTGGTGGTGCTGCTGCTGCTGCTGCTGATGATGATGGCCATGATGGTGGTGGTGATGGTGATGCTGCGACACCGTGTCATCCGCCACACCCTCCTCGTAGGCGGTAAGGATAAAGGTCTCCGCCTCGTCGCTAACCAAGGTGATTTGTGAGGCGCCGTGATGCGAGGACAAGGTGGCTGTATCATGATCCGACTGCCCGTCATCGTCCACCACCTCGTCATCGTCGTCGTCATCGTCATCGTGCTGCTTTAGATGCAGCATTGCTCCAATGGGCAAACTGTTGCTGGATGTGCCTCCTCCTCCGCCGCCGCCGCCGCCATCACCGCCGCCGTTGGCCTCCCCATAGCCGCCGCTGCTCTGGTTGGTGCGATGCGACTTTAGCTTGGGCTGGTAGACCGTCGACAGAAAGTCCAGCTCCTTGGCGTAGCGCCACTTGGAGAGCCTGCCCTCGATGCACTTGGGCGTGCGCAGGCGGTACTGGTGGTACGTGTCCCGCAGGTTCTTCCACTTGCGACGCACCTCCTGGACCGTGTACTTGTCTGGGGAAGGGAGAGAGAGAAGATTGAAGGTGTTCTTCTAGTTTTAAGGGTATTTTAGGGGCTTTTAGGGGCTTTTAGAGGCAGATTTTGCGAGGTAAGAGTAGGATCTTGACTTTCCTATTCGGTTTTGTACTATTTTTTAATTTTAAAGATATTTTAGGGGCTTTTATAAGCAGATTTGGCAAGGTAAGAGTTGGATCTTGACTTTCCTATTGGGTTTTATACTATTTTTTAATTTTAAAGATATTTTAGGGGCTTTTTTAAGCAGATTTTGCGAGGTAAGAGTTGGATCTTGACTTTCCTATTGGGTCTTGTACTTTTTTTTAATTTTAAGGATATTTTAGGGGCTTTTATAGGCAGATTTTGCGAGGTAAGAGTTGGTTTTTGACTTTCCTATTGGGTTTTGTACAATTTATTCATTTTAAAGATATTTTAGGGGCTTTTATAGGCAGATTTTGCGAGGAAAGAGTTGGATCTTGACTTTCCTATTGGGTTTTGTACTATTTTTTAATTTTAAAGATATTTTAGAGGCTTTTATAAGCAGATTTTGCAAGATAAGAGTTGGATCTTGACTTTTATTAGGTTTTATACTATTTACTTCGATTTTTTGGGCTAGAAAAGCTTGAACACAGCCTCCCCTCGAACTGGTACTCACTTCCTATCTGCTGGGCCACCTCCTGCCAGCCATTGAGGACATCGGATCGCCGGCGCTGATTGGGCTGTAGCTTGTAGTTGTAGAGGGCCGGATTCTGGCGCACCAGATTGATCAGCGTTAGGATGTCGTCGGTGGGCGCGTTGTCCTTGTGGTAGCGCTTGCGCTCTGACGTCGACGAGGACATGTTGCTTCGCTGCTGCTGGCGGCTGCTGCTGCTGCTGCTTCGTTTGCTTCTTGTGCGAGTAATGATGGTGCTTGGCGCGGATGTGGACGCAGGTCACATCCAATTGTTTTGTTTTTGTTTACCAAAAGTGGCGAAAAGAGCGACTTTCGGGGAATTGCTCTCGCCGAGATCCGCACACACACACACACGCCTAAACACCCACACACACTGAGGCGGACAAAAACACACGCACACGCACACACACAGGCGCAGCGAAAGCACTCGACCCCGGGCAAGGATAGCGAGTGGGCGGCAGGATCTGCTGCGTTTCCCTCACGCGATCAGAAGCGGCGTCAGAAGCTTGGGGTTTCTGCACCTTCAGCCGATTGCACTTGGAAATAATTAAAAACAAAATTTGCGATTTGATGCCTCGGCGTAGTGTGACCGTGGCTGGACCGTTCAAATATACCATAGATTTCTGTATAAGCACCTAAAAAACGCCATTGAAATGGGTATTGCCACAAGGGTTGGTAACTTGGATATAACAAGAACGATTAAATATTTTCAATTTTATTAAATATTTTTAAATGCAATAGATCCAGAAAATAAAACATATATTAACAACAACAATAGAAGCGGCTTTGTAGTTCTTTCACTGCAATCGATAACGTTGACATGCAACGCTACGCTCATGGCATTTTCAACCCCCAAAGTACAAAAAAACAGAAGCATTGTGAGCTTAACGCAAGCTTGCGCTGGATTATAAGCTAGGCAATTAACTGCTGCCTTTACAATAAAAATTAAGTTAACATTAACCGTAATAAAATTAAAATTTTAAAAATTATTAGGAATTAAATAGCGCGTGGGTATTCTTCGATAGCGATCGAAACATCAAAACATCGCACAGAAATGTATCGATGTGACGACGATACAATTGTGAGGGTGGACCCAGCTCTACGCAAAAAGCCGACGGAACGAATTGTATATGATTTTATGAAAAAAATGAGCACGCCGGCGAAAAATAATGGAACCGGGCTGGAGGACGTCAACATACCGGGCCAGGCGTACCTGCGCGAGGCCCTCACCTCCTGCACGGATCCGCTGAAAGCCATCGAGAGTTTCCAGGTTTGTTTACGTTGCACAAATGGGCGCCAAAAACTGTACGTGTGTTGTGTGTTGTTGACTCCACCTTAACACTCTCCTCCTGTGTACCGTCCACCGTTCCACCCACTACTTGCAGCTGGAGAACGGCGTGCTGCTGCCTTCGTTACGACCAATGTTGCCTCTACTCGACCTGCACGGCGTGCGCCGTCTGGACTTTCACACCTCGCTGATGGAGGAGCTGCGGGACAAGCTGATAGCGCACATCAACGAGATGGGCCAAAAGGAGCCGCGCGAACGGGACAAGAAGCTAAAGGAGCTCCTGAACAAGAGTTTCCCTGTGGTGCGGGTCAAGTCACTGCGTCCGGTGGTGATGGCCATATTGCGGAACACCCAGCACATAGACGACAAGTACCTCAAGATCCTTGTGCGGGACCGCGAGCTGTACGCGGACACGGACACGGAGGTGAAGCGCCAGATATGGCGCGACAACCAGTCGCTGTTTGGCGATGAGGTGTCGCCGCTGCTGTCGCAATATATCCGCGAGAAGGAGCACATCCTGTTCGACCACACCAACCTCAACAATCTGTTCTTCCAGCCCACGCCCAAGGTGCGGCGGCAGGGCGAGGTGGTGCAGAAGCTGGCCAACATGATTGGCACGAGCGTAAAGCTGTACGACATGGTGCTGCAATTCCTGCGCACTTTATTTCTCCGCACCCGCAACGTCCACTACTGCACGCTGCGGGCGGAGCTGCTAATGGCCTTACACGATCTCGAGGTGCAGGAGATCATCTCGATAGATCCCTGCCACAAGTTCACTTGGTGCCTGGATGCCTGCATTCGCGAGAAGAACGTGGACATTAAGCGATCGCGCGAACTGCAGGGCTTCCTCGATAATATTAAGCGTGGCCAGGAGCAGGTCCTGGGCGATCTCTCCATGACCCTCTGCGATCCGTATGCCATTAACTTTCTGGCCACCTCGGCCATCAAGATCTTGCATCATTTGATCAATAACGAGGGCATGCCGAGGGACAATCAGATCCTCATCCTGCTGCTAAGGATGCTGGCGTTGGGCCTGAGTGCTTGGGTGATGATCGACTCGCAGGACTTTAAGGAGCCGAAGCTGGACTGCCAGGTGGTTACCAAGTTCCTGCCCGCTTTAATGTCGCTGATGGTGGACGATCAGTGCCGCAGCCTGCATGCCAAGCTGCCGCCCGACGAGCGCGAGTCGGCGCTCACCACGATCGAGCACTCGGGCCCGGCGCCGGACGCCGTGGAGGCGTACATCCAGGAGAGCTCGGTGGCCAGCATCCTGGCCATGTACTACACGCTGCACACGGCACGGCTGAAGGATCGCGTGGGTGTGCTCCGCGTCCTGGCCATACTCTCGGCCTGCAAGGACGATCGTGCCTACGAGGATCCCTTCCTGCACTCACTGGTAGGGATCGGGATACCTATAACCCCTTACTTCGGCTCCTTTAGCTTTGTAATCGTTTTCCTATGCTTACAGATCGCCCTGCTCATCCCCATGAGCGAGGAGTTCGCCACGGAGGACTTCTGTACGACGCTCTTCGACGAGTTCATCTTCGCCGGGCTGACGCGCGAGAATGTGACCTCCCGCCACATGCTGAAGCTGCTGTGGTATGTGCACAACAAGATGCCTGCCGGGCGCCTGGCCACACTAATGAAGGCCATGCAGCCGACGACGGCCCACAACGAGCACATCCACAAGCTGTACGAGACGCTGCAGGAGCGCATAGGCACGGGGGCCGCGGAGACGCCCGTTATTGAGGCGCCCCCGATTGAGTTCGATTCGCCGCTGAAGAGCGTGCCAACGCCGGGACCACACTATGCGGCCCAATAGCCAGAGGCCACGGCGGTCGCCGCTACTGCGACCGTCGTCGGATGATTGTGGCTGGCACTTGGGCCAGTCCATGGTGCAATTACACAAGGTGGTCTCGTTGGCAAAGTCTGGTCACTCCACAATCATGGTGCAATGAGTGTGAGTGTGAGTGAGAGAGCGAATCAAAAAGTTAGTGTGTGGATTAATCCTTAGATGGTGCGTGGGGTTTAAGTTGCGTGTTGTAATAAAAAGAGTGGAAGGTTTCTTTTTAATTTAATTTGAAATCATTTCGAGTTTGAAGGTAAACCTTATTTTTGTTTTTGAGTTGCCAGCATTTAGCATTTTCGGCTGATTTTATTAATGGTTCCTCATCATTACTAAGTTAAGCTTTAAAATTTCATCAAATTTAAATTTAACACCATTCAAGTATAATTTTTGTTTAAGGGTTACACGCACTGAAGTAAACCCCCAGGACTACCTTGTGTAATTGCATCATGGGCCAGTCTTTTGGTGGAATTGGAAGCCTCTTCCCAATCCCCCCTTTCAGCAATTATGCGCGAATCGTAATTATATTGTTTAGAGTTTACAAGCAAGTTCTTCGGCCGAGCAATCGGATAATATATACACACGGATAATATATACATATACATACATATTTACATATGTATGGCTTTGTTGGCGCACAATCCATTTGTTGTCGCGACCGATTATGGATTATATATTATATTATATTATATACGCTGTTACGCTAGTGTAACGATCGATTAGAGTGCAGATTATATAGAGTACAAATCTAATGCGGTGTTTTATTCGGGGAAGGGAAAGGGAGAGCACTTCCAGCGATCTCAATCGGTTGATCATTTTTCTCTGCTTTAAGTGGGGTTGGGTAAATACTGCTCATTTGAGTGAAGATGTTCACTTGTCCTTTTTTTTCCAAAAGCGTCAACTCACTCATATTGCTTACTTGTTCATTGCTCAGTTGCACACTTGTTCACGGCTCATTGCTCAGTTGCACACTTGTTCCGCGATCCTTCCGCGACTCTTCCGCGACTCCTCCGCGACTCTTTCGCGATCCTCCCGCGATCTTTCTGCGATCATTCCGCGATGCTTCCGCGATCATTCTGCGATCATTCCTCGATTCTTCCGCGATCATTCCGCGATCCTTTCGCGATTCTTCCGCGATCCTTCCGTGATCATTCGGCGATCATTCCGCTATCCTTCCGCGATTCTTCCGCGATCATTCCGCGATCCTTCCGCGATCTTTTCGCGATATTCCCGCGATTCTTCCGCGATCATTCCGCAATCATTCCGCGATCCTCGCGTGATCATTCCGCGATCTTCCTGCGATCATTCCGCGATCATTCCTCGATTCTTCCGCGATCATTCCGCGATTCTTCCGCTATCCTCCCGCGATCATTCCGCAATCCTTTCACGATCCTTCCGCGATCCTTCCGCGATCCTCGCGCAATCATTCCGCGATTCTTCCGTGATCATTCCGCGATCATTCCGCGATTCTTCCGCTATCCTCCCGCGATCATTCCGCAATCCTTCCACGATCATTCGGCGATCATTCCGCGATCCTCCCGCGATCATTCCGCAATTCTTGCGCGATCATTCTGCGATCATTCTGCGATCATTCCTCGATTCTTCCGCGATCATTGCTCGATTCTTCCGCGATCATTCCGCAATGATTCCGCGATCCTTTCGCGATCTTTCCGCGATCATTCTGCGATTCTTCCGCTGGCATATTTAAAATCCTTTCTCTCATTTAAGGACCCTTCCTTTTCAGAGAGACAGTCGAAGGTGAACTGTTCACAGGGTTCCTTGAGTAAAAAAGAAATGAAGAGCAGTGCCACCTTTAAATTAGAGACTTTCTCTGTTGACAACCGAATCCTCTCTCTTTCTCTCAATCCATCGCAAAAAGAGGCCGCTTGTCGTACACAATTTGTTCTATCATTTAATGCTTTACATTTTAAAAGAAATACAAATACAAACGGATGTGTGGATTGTTGTAAAAGGGGAGGAGAGGGGTTGAGGCGATGTCTAATTTAAAAGTAAATCGCTAGAAAGTGTTTATACAGTAAGTGTGCTTAAAGCTTAGAGGGAAATACAACAAACAAATGGGAGAGATGGTTAGTAGAGGAGTCTTTCGTCTCATGTCTGATCCGTTGGAACGGCTTTGGAACTGGAAACTGTGGCTGCCATGGCGGCTGCTACTACGGCTGGCGGAGATGTGGACGCGGCTCCGCCGGATGCTGATGAGGGCGAAACGGGGGCGGGAAACGTGTCCAACGGAGGTAGCGAGGATGAGGCCGAGAACAGCTCGTCTATGCAGACGGTGGGCGAGTCCAGGGCTTGGATGTCGGGCGATAGACTAGGAGCGGGCGGTGGCACCGACAGCGATGATGTGGAGGATGACGATGATGAGGAAGAGCCGGAACCGGAGACGGAGCCGGATGAGGAGGACCCTGAGCCGGATGATGAGGAGCTAGTGGCGGCAGTGGCGGGGACTGTGGCTGTCGTCGTGCTTGGGCTTGTGACTGTGGCAACTCCAGCTCCAGCTTCCTTGTTCCCCGTGGCCTCTTCTCCACCCGCCGCCGCCACATCATCGCCAGTGGAGGGCGGTGACGCTGCTGGCGGCGAGGTCACAGCCTTGGGGAGTGGTGGTGCCGGCGTGGCAAACACCTCCTTGCCGCTGCTATCCTCCTCACGCTCCTCCCGCTCCTCCTTGCACTCCTCCAGCAATTCCACGTACTCGTTGTACATGCGCTGCCACTCCGAGTGCGGCTTCAGGGTGTCCAGCACGCACTGCATCAGCTCCAGCTTGGGCACGACCTAGAGCGGGATGGCAATATGAGCAGAGAAGCAGAGAGAAGGGAAGGGAAGAGATCTAGAGCTGTAAAACTATCGACCATACTATCGATATTATCGATGATGCTGTGCTCCGGGTCACCATCGATTGTTTTTACCATTTTACCATCGATACACATCGCGTTAGATTTTATTTTGTCGATAGTATCGATGTTATAGATAGTTTGTTAGAGGTGGAGAAACATCGATAATTGCGGACATCGATGTTTTTCGATGTTTAAACAAAAAACATCGATTAAAAAAATAACATCGAAGTTTTCCGATGTTTTTATAAAAACATCGATGTTTCATCAATATTTTCAAGAGAACAGAAAAAAAATTTCTTCAAAAATAAATTAAAATTTTTTTACACTTCTCTATTGATGTGACAAAAACATCGATGTTTCCCAAAAAAAATCGATGTTCTCTAACATTTTAAAAACATCGATGCATCGATGTTTTCATCGATGTTTCTCCACCTCTAGTGCTCCGGGTCACTATCGATTGTTTTTTTCTACCATCGATACACATCGCGTTAGATTTTATTTTGTCGATAGTATCGATGTTATAGATGGTTTGTACTAGAGGTGAAGAAACATCGATGTTTGCGGACAAATAAAAAACATCGATGAAAAAAATATCGAGTTTTTTAGATTTTTTTATAAAAACATCGATGAAACATCGATGTTTTCAAGAAAAAAGAAAATGAACTTGCTCTTAAATATATTTAAAACGTTTTCCTTTACTTTAGTGACGTGACTTAAACATCGATGTTTTCCCAAAAAACATCGATGTTCCTAAACATTTTAAAAACATCGATGAACCGATGTTTTCATCGATGTTTCTCCACCTCTAGATTGTACCATTACTATCGAAAATATCGATTGAGAACACTATCGATGTTTTTACTGATCCTACCTGCGGTATGCCCGGCTCCGGAGTGCTAAGCAGATCATCCAGGAACAGGCGCATCCTCTTCTCGGAGCCGTACGTGGCCAGCTGGAAGGTGAGCATCTTGTGCCAGTGCTTCAGCTCGTCCAGCGACTGGAGGGCCTCGCACAGCTTGATCTGGTTCTCAATGAACCTGATTTTGGCGCTCTGCTGCCAGGCCTCTGAGTTGCGCCTGCAGGGGGAAGGGGAAGGTATTGCAATGAGGATTTGGAATTAATTCAGGGATTCAAAGAACTTACAGCTCCATGCCGCCGGTGAAGCAAAAGTAATTCTGACTGCTGGCCTGCATGCTGAGCAAGGGGAACTTCTCCGTCACCTGGTCCATATCCCGGGGCAGTGTGCCACGAATGCCATGATACATGATGGCATCCTTGGTGGCCAGCACCAGCCACGACTGCAGGCTGGTCGAGTACGAGTACGAGTTGCCGCTGGGAAAGCCAATCAGCGGCATGCCCTGATCGGTCACCGCAAACTGAACGGCTGTCCCGTGCTTGTTCAGCAGCTCCGCACAGCCGGCGGCCAGGCTGATGACACGCCGGGCAATGTCCCAGATGCGCAGCAGTCCGCACTCGGTCAGCACGCCCACCAGGCTGTTGTCCGGGCTCTAAGGGGGTGGGAAAAAGAATACCTCTTAGCTTAGTTACCTGAAAAACCTAAAAAGAAACTCACAAAGGCGCAATGCACGGCGGAACTGGTCAAGGAAATGGCTGGAAAGACCGGGCAGCCCGTCTCCATGGAAATCAGTCGCATGCTCCCATCCAAAGAGCACAGCATGGCGTATTTCCCGCACAGATTCAGGTTTACCACCGGCGAGCCCACATAGAACTCCCACAACATCTCCTTCGAATCGGAGGCTGTGACCTTGGCCAGCATGCCATGGTTCGTCTTCAGGTGGCCATTCTGCACATGCAGGCGATAGTCGAGGGCCGCTTTTACGAACTCTGAGCGCCCGGTGGCCGTGACATTGAGATTGGGCGCCGGATTGGTGCTGCTCTGGTGCTCCTCCAGCCGGGGAGAGCGCGGCAGATCGCCACCGCCAGCGGCTTGGCCCGGATCGAAGGGCACCGACTGCCGGCGCTGGGAGGCGGGCATTGTCTTGAGCCGGGAGTCAAGGCGTCCCTGGTCCGCCTTGCTAACCAGCGGCTCTGGCATCAGGGGCAGCGTGGCAGCACCCTCTGTGAGCACCGAGGTGGCCATGCTGGAGCTGGAGGTGAGCGTGGCAGCGGAGGAGGAGGAGGAGGAGGACACCAACGACGTGGGCCCGTCCTCGTGGAGGGGTATGAACATGGGTGTGATGCGTCGCTTGCCGTCCTTGGTCCGCGTCTCCGTCTGCTTGCTGATCGGCCGCTGGTTGGACTCCTGGCTCAGCGGGAACTTCAAGGGCCTACCTGGCTCCGCACCCCCGTGCGGCTGGAGCAGTCGCTTCGGATGCAACCCCGTGCCATAGCCCTGGCCGTACATCTTCAGGAAGACGGCATGCTTCTCCGCATCCGATATGGCCTTGCCCAGCTCCTCCTCGGCGAATTCCAGGCAGGCAATGGTCCCATCCCCACTGCAGGCCATCAGCAGGCACTCCTTGGGCCCCCAGGACAAGTCCAGGACGCTGTCGTTGAACAGTTCATGGATGACAATCATGGGACGCTGCAGCGCCGTCATCCACACGGACAGCGAGCGGTCGCGGGAGCCCACCGCCAGGACGCAGTAGTGGAGAGGCTTGCTGGGACTCCCACCGCCGCCGGCTGCCGGGCGCTGCATGATAGAGTTGTGGAAGCGCACGCATGTCACCGCCTTGCGGTGGCCCACAAAGTCCGTGTCCGTTTTCCAGCCCTCACGCTCCACAATCTGAGCGGTGGGCACGCCGGCGTTCATGGCATGGGCAGAGACCAGATACTGGCCATCCGGCGACCATGAGAGACGCAGGAAGTGCGTGGTGCCGCCGCACTCCTCGAACGGCTCGGTTATCGAGTACGAGACGTTCCAGTCCAGCGTATTCCAGATCTTGATGCTGCGATCGTCCGACTGCGAGGCTAGATACCTGCCCACTGGATCCCAGGAGACGCCCTTCACCAGACCGGTGTGATCCTTGAGCGTGGCCACCGAGTGTGGGAATGCCTGGGCATCCCAGATGATGACCGTGTTGTCGATGCCGCAGCTGGCGAGATACGCGTCATTGGGCGACCAGGCCAGGTCGAGGACATCGCCATCATGGCCGCGCAGCGTGTGAAAGCACTTCCAGGACTCGTGATTCTTTTGCATGCCGCCGGTGCCAAAGACGCCGCTGGAGCCGGCACTTTTGCGCCAGATCATTATCAGCTTGTCGTCCGAGCCGGAGGCCAGATTCTGGCCATTCTGCGACCAGCGCACACAGTTGACACACGCCAAATGCTGATCCATTTGGCACAACATCTTCGGGACGGCAGGATCTGTCTCCGCCTTCTCCGAGAGGACCGGCAGCAGGTTCCATATGACAACGCGACCGCAGTCCTGGCCCTGACCGCCGGTGGCGAATTTCGTGCAATCCTGATGGATATCCACCGAGAATATCTGTTTGTCTGCGAGACACACCGGGAACGGAGCGGGTAAACACACACATTTTGACCAAAGGCGGGATAGATTTGCCGGTTTAACCGGCTAATTGGGGGCTAACTCACCATCGTGATGCACCCAGCCCGGCTTGAGGAGCCGCATGGAGAAGTGCTGGCCGCTGGTTGCCGGTTTGTAGCCTGTAATCTGCTAGGAAAAACGAGCGCGCGCCGAATTTGCATTAAATATTTGCGAATGTTTTTCGCGCAGAGAGTTTGGTGTGCGTCAGTGTGACCGTCCCTTGCGGGCGGTGAAATCTAAGAAATATCCTTAAAATGTCTGGCAGCACCATGATCGCAATGGAATTGAAATGTATGTAGTTTTCTGTTTTGTTTTAAATAAAAAACGGCATCAAGTTGAATAAAATTCATAAATTTCAGTGTTTTAGCAGTGACTTGCATTTAATTAGTTTGTTAAATAAATCAAAACAAAATACAAATTAACAACAGTCTGGCAACGCTGACAGCGGAAGAAGAAGAGAGCGCACATGTTTCGTGTTTGAATTTCTTGGTTTGTTTTGCAACTTTCTTTCGTTCTTCCCAATCCCCGTGATCCCATATCCCGGCTGAGAATGGGCGGCCACCACAAGAAGAACCTGCGGGCGGAGAAGGCCAAGGTGAAGCTGAAGGGCGCCAAGCTGCCCAAAGGCCTCAACGTGACGAAGACGGACTTTAAGGTGCGCAAGATCCAGATCCAGGAGCAACTGAAGGAGTCCTCCTACACGGAGACGGGTCAGCGGCAGTTCAACCTGAAGGAGACGCTGTCGCGCCTGAAGCATCACAGCGTCAAGTTTCGCACGGATGCGATGCGCAATGTCCGTGACTCGCTGAAAGCCGGCAATGCGGAGCACTTGATTGGCCACCTGTACGCCCTGTTCCAGGGCATGGCGGCCGGCGCCCTGGACATGGAACAGTCGGCGCGCCAGGAGTCGTTCAAGACCCTCGACGTCCTGCTGGAAGCCCTGCACCCGTCGGCTGTGGCGCCGTTCTTCCACGTTATCGCGACGTACCTGCGCTGCGCCATGACCCATGTCCTGCCCGCCATCCAGGAGGACTCGCTGCTAATGCTGGACGTGCTGCTGGTGCGTGTGCCGCCCGAGCTGCTGGCGGATCGCAATGCCAGCGTCATCATTGGCAACTTCATCGACATGATCTCCCGCTCGCGGCACGACAACGAGCGCTCCAACCGCACGCTCACCCTCAATCTGGGCCAGGGCAAGCAGACGACGGTCAAGTGGCGCACCAAGGTGCTGCTGCGCCTTCAGCAGATCCTCGGCACCCTGGTGTCCGGCAAGAGCTCGTCCCAGCCCACAGATCCTGTCCGCGTTGTCCACTTCGAGGAGATGCGTCCGCAGTACTACAACGTGCTCTGTCCCTACCATCCGGACACGCGTGACCTGCACGCCATCCTCAACGAGACGAAGCTGAGTGCCGAGGGCAGCCGCCTGCAGACGTACGTGGAGCAGCTGCTGCCCCTCCTCCAGGACAATTGGTTGGAGGTAAGGCCACAGCCGCAACAGCCCCTCCTCGCCCAGGATGCGGCGGCCAGCCTGCATGTCGTGGTGGGTCTGATGAGCCTCCTCTGGACGCTGATCAGCCAGCATGAGGCCATCCACAGCACGCGAGAGCTGAGCACTTGGCTGCGAACGAACTATTCGGAGAAGTTTCTGCTCAACTTTTTGGGCAGGACCGGCAGCCGCTTTCCCTACCAACAGATTCCCATGGCCGCCGCCGGCAAGAAGGGCGCCAAGGCCAAGGACAAGGGCCCGGCGGATGGCGGCGAGCTGTGCCTGCCGCAGAACCTGACCCTCGTCCAGCTGACCTGCCAATTCTTTCCCCAACCCGGCGAGAAGCACTCTCAGCTGTTCGGCCACCTCGTCTCCTATGTGCAGCAGAGCCTGGAGCATTCGAGCGCCCTGCCGCCAGAACAGCAGCTGCTGCTGGTGGCCTCGCTGCGTTCGCTGCTCCTGGACAATGCCCAGGTCCTGCTGAACATTGTGCCGGAGCCCCTGACCAACCTGCTGGGCGCCGCGATAGTGGCCTATGTGAGTCAGCGATTTACGACGCGCGAGGGCGTGGCCACCCGGGTGCTGAGCCTGCTCTGCGAGATTGTCCAGCGCTCGAACTTGTACGCCCGCTTTGGTGGCGCCGACAGATTCGTCGCCTTCCTGGGCTATCTGCCGCAGCTGCTGCTCAAGCCGACGGTGGGCGAGGGCACGCTGCTGGCCATGGCCACGCTCTGTCGCCAGCTCAACCCGGTCTTTATGAAGGCTCTCATCCAGGCCGTAGGAGAGATAGTCAGCCATTTGTCACACCTACACGTGACGGGCGACAGTGGCGAGGTGGATCGATTCGAGAACCAGAAGCGCATCCTGAACCTCTTCTACTACGCCAGGAAGTCCGACGAGCAGGGCCAGCTGGAGCGGGCCCTCAAGAAGCTGGAGGAGCAGGCGGAGAGTCAAAGGATTGCCAGCTACCTGAGGGACGTGATGGCCTATGACTAGCTTTGAGGCAGATAATTATTTAATATTAAGGATCATAGTTTATAAGTTGTAAGAACTTGTTAAACTTTTAAATACAGTTTTAAATTTCAAAGGAGTTATATTAACTAGAGCTGGGAAAGAATCTTTCGATTTCTTAGTAAATAATATCGATAGTATCGATTAAATCGTAGAAGTTTACATAGCAAAGCAAAGGATTTCGATTAGAGGTGGAGAAAGATCGATGTTTGCGGACATCGATGTTTAAACAAAAAACATCGATGAAAAAAAAATCTAAGTTTTCCAATTTTTTCATAAAAACATTGATGTTTTCAAGGAAACAGAAAAAAATGTCTTCAAAAATAAATGAAAAGTTTTTTCTACTACTCTATTGACGTAACAAAAACATCAATCAATGTTTCCAAAAATAACATCGATGTTCCCTAACATTTTAAAAACATCGATGCATCGATGTTTCTTCACCTCTAATTTCGATGTTTATTAAACTTTATCGGATTGAGATGCTTTTTAAATTTATTCGGTTTAGGCGCTCCGCGGTCATCTACAATGAATCAAACCCTACTCACATCGACTCTAAGGAAATGACAAAAGCTAGTATTTAGTATATTAAAATATTTAAAGCTTAGTTTTATTTCGTCGTCAACTCGCTTTATTTATTCTCGCTTTCTTTGTGGTGGTAGAATTGATCGTGACAGTGACGATACATCGATTCTTTCGGTATCGATACTATCGATGTGGAAATAAATTTTTTCCCAGCTCTACTTTTAACCGTTATTTTCCAGATTTAAACAGTTTTTTAACCACTTTTCCTTTACTTTTAGCTAGTAGAAAGCCAATCTGCTGGAAAACCCTCCCTAGATCCCTTTTCCCCTTAAAAACAAGTCCGCCTTGCAGCCAAGTTAGCTTCTACAATTAGTTTTATTCCTCTGATCTCCCCCCTCAGACCTTGGGCTTCTTCGGTGGCTTCGTCTTGAATCGATCCAGCACAGAGCGCGGCGCCTTGGTCTTGGTCTTGACCTCTCTGACCGCATGCTCCTTGATCACACTCTGCTTGGCCTGGCGCACCTCGGCAATGAACTCCTGCGGGGGGAACATAAAAAATAAGAAAAGGCTTCATTAGAATCGGCTTCAGAAACCCAATTGGGAGCACTCACCTTGCGCTTGGCGTCCTTGACAATTTGCTTGTTGCGTGCCGCCTTGGCGCTGCCGCCACGTCCCTTCATCTTGTGGCGCGACTTCATGTCGATGCGAGGGGCCTTGACGTGGAAGAGCTTGCGCTTGGCATCGATCTTCTCCTGCAGCGTGGGCGCATCCACGCCCGTAATCTCGTGCGGGTCCAAGGTGATCAGCTCGGCCGGGATTTTCTCGAGCAGGGCGTGCACCTCGTGCTCGCGCCGCTGCTTCGACGTCTCATACGGATTGTCCTCCATGGCATCGAAGTTGGGCTCCCCGGAGCCGGGCACCAGCAGCGACTGAAAGCCCTTGGCCGTGGCCACGCCCAGCACATCCTCGTACGGACAGAAGCGCAGGCCATGGACGAAGGCATCGCAGCGCTGGCGGAGATAGGGTAGCTTCTGGCGGTCCGCAGTGCCGCCGCCCGACAACAGATCCGCATAGGTCTCCAGGTAGGTGCCCTGGGACAGGGCCAGCATGCCGCGCTGCGACACATCCAGCTCGTTGGCGGGCAGACGCAGCTGGAAGTGGGTCAGCGGCTTGTCCTGGACCAGCATCCGGATGTCCCACACCTTGACGGCACGATCCAGGCCCGCCGTGACCAGATATTGGCCCTTTGGGTCCACCGTCAGCGCCGTCATGGCTGTGGAGTGGCACAACAGCTTGGCCAGCGGCTCGCGCACCTTGGGCGACCACATGGAGACGACGCCACGTCCGCCACCAATGCAGAGGACACCGTTGCTGGGATTGTGGCGCATCAGGCGGATGTCGCCCAGATTGGTATTGAAGTTGCCAACCAACTCGCCCACGGAGACATCCAGCCAGGAGGCGTAGCCAGCGCTATTGCCGGCGGCCAGGAGGAAGTGGTAGGGCAGGAAGTCCAGCCGATTGACCCGGTTCAGCCGCTTGATGCAGTGCAGCTCGGTGCCCTTCTTGTCGTAGATGTACACCCAGCTCTTCTGCGCCACCGCGTACATGGTGGGCAGGTGGAGCCACTGCACATCCTCGACGCTCTCCATCGCATTGAACTCGCAGTGCAGCCGCTTGGTGACCCAATCGAAGGCGGCCACGTGTCCCCGTCGCCCGCCCAGCAGCAGGTGGCGTCCGTTCTTGGTGTAGCGCATCTGGTAGGGACCGTGCTCCATGCTCAGGCTAAAGTGCTTGGCCGCCGACTGTAGGTCCACATGCCCGGCGATCTCTGCCTGCCGCAACTCGGCCGTGGTCTCGCCCTCGTCCGGCTCCAGCTGGCCGGCCACCTCTTGGAGCAGCAGCTCTGTGCGTGCCGCCTGCTCGGTGGCGTACTCAAGGTACACCTCCTTGCGCGTCAGCTGTTCCTTGAAGTGGCGCGTCTTAACGCCCTTCGGCTGCACCTTCTCGCCGCGCGAGTACTTGTCCATGAGCTCTTGCGGTATGGGATTCTTCTTGGGCTTGGGCTCACCCGAATCCGCTCCTTCCGGCTTCTTGGGGGCCTTCTTGTCGAAGGTTGGACGCGACGGCTGCCGCTTGGCCTTGTCCTGCATCTTGATGAAGTCGCCGACGAAGTTCTGTTGACTTTTGCGCTTTACTTTGACGCGCTCTAGGCCTCCGCCGTCATTGTCGGTGGCCTTCTCTGTGTCGAAGTAGCGCTTGTGTGGCGTCTTCTGTTTGGGACGCGCTTTCGCCGCCGGTTTTGTCATCCTGATTGTGCTATTTATCTAAAATCTAGTTGAGAAAACAAAAAACACTTTTTTAAATTAGCAGCGTGCACGTGCTGCTTCTTCTTCTTCCGACAGCTGTCTTGGTCAGTGTGGCCGAGTGGCAAAAGTTTCCACACGCAAGGTGGCAGCACTACCCGGGCAATTCAAAACAGTACATTAATAACGAAAAAATAAATTAAATAAAATTAAATTAATTCGTTTAACGTAATGTTTATGAACCAAATTACAAGTTGCCAACGCCATCAACACACGGAGTTCGATTAAACATTATTATTTTGTATCCCATATGCATGTTGTAATTTTCGATGATTAAAGTAAATAAAAATAAAACAAGTTTAAGTCTTTGTGAACTAGAAAGGAATCTAACTTCGGTTAAATCAAGACATAAAACTAGCGGAGCCAGACTCAAGCTACCGAGTCCTTCAATTCGCACTCCCAGAACCAAAAAATTCTGTAATTTTCCCGAAAAAAAAAATAAAAAGAATTCCAGAGAAACAAAATAAAAAGAACTAAACACGCTGATAACTGCCTTGACAAGGACAACGACAACGACAACAACCGAGCGAAACTATTACTTAACTTTCTTCGATCATTTCGTATTTCGAACCAAAAATTAAAAAAACTAAATTTAAGAAAATAGATTAAGGAAAAAAAATTAAATAAAATTAAATTAATTTGTTTCACAAAATGTTTATGAACCAAATCAAATCTGGGACATGAGTAAATTACAAGTTGCCAACGCCATCAACACACGGAGTTCGATTAAACATTATTATTTTGTCTCCCATATGCATGTTGTAATTTTCGATGATTAAATTAAATAAAACTAAAACAAGTTTAAATATTTGTAAACTAAAAAGGAAGCTAACTTCGGTTAAATCAAGACATAAAACTAGCTGAGCCAACCAGTTACCAACCAGTCCTTCAATTCGCACCCCAGCACCAAGAAATCCACTGTGTAATTTTCCCGAAAAAAAAAAATAATAATAATTACTGTAAATAAAAAGAATTCCAGAGAAACAAACTAAAATTAACTAAACACGCTGATAACTGCCTTGACAAGGACAACGACAACGAAAACAACCGAGCGAAACTTTTACTCAACTTTCTACGATCCTTTCGAAGGAAATTCCTGCGTTCCTTTTCAGGAAATACATTAATAACGAAAAAATAAATTAAATAAAATTAAATTAATTCGTTTAACGTAATGTTTATGAACCAAATTACAAGTTGCCAACGCCATCAACACACGGAGTTCGATTAAACATTATTATTTTGTCTCCCATATGCATGTTGTAATTTTCGATGATTAAAGTAAATAATAATAGAACAAGTTTAAATCTTTGTGAACTAGAAACGAAACGAAACTTAGGTTAAATCCAGACATAAAAATAAAGAAAACCAAAAAAAATAAACAAAAAAAGGTCGCCTTCTCACATTTGCTCATCGACCGAAGGGATCTCCGGTCGACTCCCCGGGGGATACCTAGTCCGCTTCCCGCTTTCGGGGGCGGAACTGGAGGTCGTGAGCTGCTTGGCCTGAACCGACTGGGGAATCGCTCTGGCCACTCCCAGGTGAGTGGCGGTCAGACACTTTCACCCAGCGATTAGGCCCATCCCCCATTTTCTTAATGCAAAAAATGAATAGTAGAAGTTGTAGCTGGCCTTGATATTACATTTAACAAGACAATTCCTAACATTCATATGTAACAGTTCGTATTCGTAGAGCAAAGTCTCCAAACAAATTTCTATTCCAAATTTCCCATAACTTAAGTGTGAACAAAAAACTTTTGCACGTTTTATCGATACAACTTTTGCCTTTCAAAAAAGAAAATAGTCAGCGTCTTTCGCACATCGTGTCTCAGTTCGTATTGAAGTGAAATCCACATCCGAATTATGGACGCTCCGAAAGAGGGTAACGTGGACACCAAATCCTGCCATAAGGACGCTCCGAAAGAGGGTAAGGAGGACACCAAATCCTGCAATAAGATCAAGGACAAGAAGTGTGCCTGCATCTGCCAGGCGATACCCGCCGACATGAACTCTGTGATGCGGCGGGAGTACCTTCAGGATATAGTGAAGTCTCTGCCCGCTCCCATTCAGGTTAGAATTGCCTTTCTGAAGGGTCTGCAACTGGAGCACCAGCAAGTCGATGCAGAGTTTTACGCAGAGGTCTACAAGCTTGAGCAGAAATACCAGCTGAACTACCAGCCGCTGTTCGACAAGCGCAAGGAGATCGTCGAGGGCAAGATGGACCCCGCCACGAAGAAGCCTGAAGCCGAAGAGGCTGAGCATCCGAACCACAAGGGTATGCCACAGGACGCCAAGGGCATCCCCAACTTCTGGTTCACCGTGTTTCGCAACGTGCCGATCCTTTCCGACATGGTCCAACGCAAAGACGAGCCAGCCCTGCGCAAGCTCTCAGACATATCCATCAAGTACGTGGATGGTCATTCGTACACCCTGGAGTTCCACTTCGACCAGAATAAGTACTTCACGAACTCGGTCCTCACAAAAACGTACGTCCTGAAGTTTGTCGATCCCAAGGAGCCGTTTGCTTTCGAAGGACCCGAGATAGGCAAGTGCACAGGCTGCACCATCAATTGGGAGGAGAAAAAGAACCTGACGGTGAAAACCAAAAGCAAGAAGCAAAAGCATAAGCACCGCGGCGCTATGCGCACCATCGTCAGCAAGGTTCCCACAGAGTCCTTCTTTAACTTCTTCAATCCACCAGAGGTGCCACCCAACAACGAAGAAATCGATGAGGAGTCTCTGCAGATTCTGGCAACGGATTTCAAAGTTGGTCACCTCTTGCGGTCCAAAATTATCCCAGCAGCAGTGCTTTACTACACTGGCGACTGTGTCTATGATGAGAGTGAGTCTGAGGAGGATGAGGAGGAGTTCGACGAGAACGAGATTGAGAAGTTTGATGAGTTTGACGACGATGAGTCAGAAAAGGGCCAAACAGAACCTGAAGGCGTCGTCCAGAAAGAGTCGCCCAATAGCTGCCCGACTCAGTAGGCATGACTTATTTATGGAGAAGTGTATATACTATTTAATTCAAAATTGAGTCGACATATCTTATTTGAGAATTAAATTTTTGTGAATTAATAGTAAATATATCGAAGACATTTAATATTAATGTTTGTATTAATAATGTTATAAAATATAGCAACTGAAGCCTTAAAATACATTTTAAAATATATGGAAAGCGTTACAAAAACTTACCAGTAGCCAGTAGGTTCAGATGAAGTATATTGCGCCCAAGTCTACACCAAATCTTCACTTTTGGATAATCGATCGCCAGGAGTAAAATCGACATAATCTAGAAAAAATTATATTAAAATAATACAAATTATTTAAAACTCAAAAAACGATATATTAGAGAAGTAACTCACCTTTTTCAGCGCCAGTTTACTGAATCAAATTATTATTTTAGTGTATATATTGAAACAATTTGTGAACCTTTTTCCACACCACCCTTGAGGTAAGGTTCCAGGCGCGTTTTTTTTATAGTGGTTTCCCCCGGAGGCCTACTCCACATAAAATTGCGTCTTTAACATGGATCTACCATTGCAAGAGCGGCTTCTCCTATAAAATTTAATTAAAAATAAAAAAAATAACCGATATAAGACATAAGCCCCTGATCTCCGAGGGTTCGATCTGGTAGACGTAGGCCCAATGCCGAACCAGGAAAAAAAAAATGAGACACAAATTAGAAGGATTGTTTAATTACTAAAAATAAATCTTGGAAATTTAAAAGAATAATTCAAAGAACACTGCTTATATATTTCAATTCAAAAAAAAAAAAAGAAAAAAAAATAAATCAATAATCGATATAAGACATAAGCCCCAGATCTGTGGTGGTTGTATCTGGTGGACTGTTAATATTTTCTTTTCTTGAACAAATATAAAAATGATTGTTTAATTACTAATTATTTACTGCTTTCATATTTCAATAAAAATAAATAAAATTAATGAAAAAAAACATTAACATGTTATTGTTTCTCAATCAGAACTCTTGGCTATACAATTACATCTATTTTTAATTAAGCTAACATGAATAATAATAATAAATAATAAGCTGCAAATTAAATGTATTTTTATTTTATAGGATTAAAAAAAAATAAAATTAATGAAAAAAAAAAATAGCCGATATTAGACATAAGCCCTAGATCTCTTTTTGGTGGACGTAAGCCCATAAGTGTGTTTTGCTGTACGCTGCCTACGAGCTAGATGATTCCGTGGGGTCCAATGGCATCCAGGACGTAATTGACGAGTGGCCTGCCTTTAAGTGGATCGTGCAGAACCGCGTTCTAAGTTTCACAAGGGTTCTCATTAATATATCCTTTTCGCAATCCCTCACAGCCCAAGGGAGCTCCAATGAGAACGCAAATGAGGACTCTTTCAGGCTTGAGAAGAAACCGCTGACCATGTTTCCTGCTGCCTCGACCAAGCCCGTGATGAAGGTGGCTGTCGTCGTCCCAAGGAAGAGGGAGGTTAAGGAGTTGGAAGGCACAGACAACTCCGGTGCTTCCCTCTGCCTATTACCGTTTAAGCAAGAAAAATTGCACGAAAAGGGCAAGGAGCCGTATTCGCAACTGGGTATTCAGTAGAAAATTTAAATGAAATACAATAAAATTAATTAAAATTAAATATTTGTTAGGCTGGGAAGTTGTAGAGTTCCGGCGATCCTTTGGCCGGCTGCAAGTACTCGTAATCAAGCTTGGCGACAAGGCGGGTTCTAAGTTTCACATGGTGTGATGACATCATCATGCTCCTCAAGCTGTACACAAGTTTCCTAATGGACAAATAAAATTAAATAAAATTAAATAAACCATGAACGTAATGAAAAAAAAAGATATCAAGGACAGGGAATGGAAGGTATCAAGGATACCAATGCCGAAATAGCTAACGATGTCCAGGACAAGGAGGATCTTGTAACCTACGCCTAAGCCTGTGCCTGTAAAACCCAAGGACTAATACTCCCGGGTTATTAAAAATTAAGCATAAAAATTAAGGGAAAAAAAATATGTAAGGCTGACTACTCAGTCTCGAGCAGCGCACACTCTCCAGTGATCTGGAGCAGGACTCGGAGCTAGAAGCCAATACGGATGCTGATCCGTATAAAAAGCTGGCTAAAAACACAAAATAAATAAACAAAAAAAAGGGATCGCCGACTCGAGCAGCACACTTCGCAGTGATCTAGATGAGGACGAATCAGGGGATGAACTGGAGCAGAACTCGGAGCTAGAAGCCAATACGGATGCTGATCCGTATAAAAAGCTGGCTAAAAAAAATTAAATAAAAAAAAAA
>VNJO01008717.1:0-38258 GCA_008042535.1 Drosophila tani | reverse complement strand
ACGTGGGCGTAATAGCTATGTATTATGCCGCGATGGCAATAAAAGCTAAGAATCGAACCATTGTTCTCCAGCTTCAGGGGATGAAATTGGAACTTGTCCGGACCACCAATCGCTGAGGGAGTGTTCAGGGCAGGGGAATTGGGTGGCGGACCAGCTGCCGCCGCCGACAGGTAGTGGAAGGCTCCATTGATGGCGTGCATGAAGAGGGGCGAGGTGGGCGGTGGACCATAAGCGGCCGCAGCTGCGGCTGCTACGGCGGCCACGGCGGGCAGGCTCACGGGTCCATTACTCGAGGCGGGACGCTGGGGCGATTGTTGTTGCTGCTGTTGGGACTGCTGTTGCTGCTGCTGCTGCTGGGGATTCCAGCTCTGGGCGGCAGCTGGACTGCCAGGAGCCTGGGGCAGGGATGAACCATTGCCAGTAGCGGGCGTCGATTGCCTCAGCAAGGATACATTCTTAATGTTCTTCAGTTCCGTGGGATTGCGCAGGAACTGATAGCAATGTCGCTCGCCCTGCACCTTGCGGAGAATGTTAATGTTATCATTCAACCTTCATGCTGCTTACGAAATATATGCAATTCATATAATTCGCTTACGAAATCACAGCTGTTTATTGGTGTCATCTGGCAACCTTGTTTCCCGGTTCGCTCACGGAATTCCGTTCATCTTAGTACCCGACCAAACGAAATACCACAAAATTCTTCTTCTTGCTCTTTTCGTTCTTTTTTTTTTATATGAAGTTTTTCGTTTATGGATTTTTTTCGTTCATCTTAGTACTAGGCTTATCGCACGAGAATCACGAAAAGCGGAAAAGGTGTTTCTAATAGGAAAAAGTGCTTTTTAGCACCCTCTTGAAGGAAACAGCTGTTTTTTGTTTTGGTTTTGATATGGCGGAAAATTAAATTTAATTTAAAACAATGTTAACTAAGTTTAAAAATAAAAGATCTAGACTTTATTTTCTATTTGCGGCAAGTAGCGATAAAGATTTCACGTGGTTCCGCCAGCCAGCCGCTTGACAGGAGCCCTAAGACTTGCAGGGACCACTGCAGACCACTGGAATTTTTTAGCCTGGAGACGCGGATTTTTCCATATTTTTTCGGTATAGCTACGTACTCAGATAGACGAAAAGTGTATCTGAGCAGTAAGTCCAAACGAGAGGACAATAGTCACCCTCTTGCTCTCTCGCACTGCTTACGAACACTTTTCGTCGGTCTGAGTACTAGGCTTAAGCGGGCCATTAATTTCATTTTTTTAAAAAAACAGCTGGCTAGTGATGATAGTTGGGCAAAGTAACACATCGATAGGCAAAAAAGGCTAAAATAGTCGATACTATCAAACAAAACCACGAAAAAACGATTTTTTTCTCATTCTTATACTCTATACTCAGGGAAAAAGTCACTGTTTTTGACAAAAAACGGAATTGGAAAAAGCAACTGCAGTGGAAACGGGGCCTTAAGGGGGAAAGAAAAAATTTAATCTGGCAACATTGTCCAAACGTAAGGAACAGCTGTTTGGACAATCGATGACTGATAGCACGTGTTGCGTTCGCTCGCGGCTTATAAACTGTGTTTAAGATATAATTTAAGACATAAAATCTTTGTCCGGAATACAGGAATATCATTTTAATAAAAATGGCTATGCTGGCAGAACCACGACGCCGCAAGCGGTACAATCTGTGCCCTCGCGGCAAGGCGCTTTACGAGGGTAAATATAGACGAACTCAAGCCCGCTGCGCAAATGTATCTAAGGTACGTGATACCATTTTTTTTTGCAGATGACAACCGTTTTGGTACCAAGATGCTGGAGAAGATGGGCTGGTCAAAGGGCAACGGCCTGGGCGCCAGGCAGGATGGTGAAAAGGATTTTGTCCGCATTCGCTTCAAGAACGATGCCGAGGGATTGGGTTACGAGGCCAAGGATGACCAGTGGACCACGCACGAGGAGGGCTTCAATGGGCTACTTAAATCTTTGAACGGCGGTGGCGAAGACGATCAGGAGGCTAATGGCAGAGATTCGGAATCGGAAGAGGAAGTCAGACCGATGGGATTCGGCTTCAAGGCCGAAGAACCAGAGGAGCCATCGAAAAAGAAGCTCAAGGAGAACATTAGCGGAATGTCGCTGGAGCAGCGCTCGAAGCAAAGTAAGGCTCGTGTTCATTACCAGAAATTCACACGCGGCAAGGACTTATCCCAGTACAGCGAAAAGGACCTGGCCAACATTTTTGGCAAGAAGGCCACAGAAGATATTCCAGAGCCAGTGGTGATCAAACAGCCGAAGGAGGAAAAGGATGTGGCTGCCAATTTTGGTGGCGTGCAAACAGTAAGCACGGGGCTATCGGTCAGCGATTATTTCAAGCAGAAAATGGAGGCCATGAAAAACAAGCTGAAGAGCGGATCGGCCCAAGTGAATGGAGCTGGAGCTGAGGATCAGGTAAGGGCTGGGAATGACCCAGAGGAGCCCATCAAAAAGAAAAAAAAAAGGATCGCAGAAGAAACAGTTGAGCCTTCACTCACTGAGCCCAAGAAGAAGCAGAAATCCAAACGTTCCTCTCCAGATAAAGCTAAAGAAGCCGGAACTGGTTCCTGCGTTGAACCAGAACCAGTGGAAAGCGAAGAAACTATTCCCAAAAAGAAGAAGAAAAATAAAAAGGATAAGATGGAGAAGATAGACGAGACTGCTCAGACTCTGGGGGAAACTATCGAAATACTCGACGAGCCCGCCAAAAAGAAAAAAAAGAAGTCCAAGAAAACCGAGTTGGTTGACTCCGAAATAATTTTAATTGATGACAATTCAAACTCCAGGGATGAACACGACGCAAACGAGCCTGAGACCCTGGATGAACTTGTTAAGAAAAAGAAGAAAAAGTCAAAGGAATGTGAGATGACGTTAGGCAGCGAAGAAGGAGATACAAACGTGGTAAATAATGAGAAAGAAACGGCCACAAAAAAGAAGAAAAAGTCAAAGCAGGAACAAACGGAAACACTTGCGCCCGATTCTACCGATTCTGCCGATAAATCGTCAAAGAAAAAGAAAAAGTCCAAGACCCCTGTTGAGCCCTTGCCTGAACTTAACCCACCAGCAGCATCTGATGATGCCATTGAAGAGCCGTCGCGACGGAAGCACAGAGACACAGATGTAAGTGCTGCCAGTAGAAGAAGTTTCGGCGATAATAGTGATCAGTCAGTCGTTGAAGATCAACCTGAAGACCTCTTATCAATGGAAGAGATACAAGACAGACTGAAATCATTCAATACCTTTATAATCTCTCAATTTTGTGCAGAAAAATTCCAAATGTTCGACATGAGCGAGTTTCGCGACTCGACGCTGGGCCAGATCGTGGGCTATGGAACCAGCGAGAACGTCGAGCTGAAAGTGGTGGAGAGTCGTGCTGATGAGAGGCGAATCATAGACCTTTGGCAGAATAGATCGGCTGCGAAATACAAGAAAACGGCCAACGCCAAGAACATTGAATATCCGAGGACAGTGAAGCGTGCAACAATTCGGGCGGTGAAGAAAAGAGTCGCGTTCCAAGGCATTTAGGCATTTAGTTTAGGCAAACAAATTATAATTCAACGTGATGCTTATGCTTATTATCATTGTTTTGTACATAAACAACTTAAGTAGGTAGTTTGTAAGCTTCATGGTTTTACGATTTACGATTAAATGTGTAACAAGATTATTAAACTGAACTTTACACTTCAAGCTGTGCCATATATATTCTTTGTCTTCAGTCTTATTCATAGAACCATGCGGCCTGACTGGTTAATAACACTAACAAGTCCACGCATGTCTGTATGAATGAATGTAATGTACTCTGTCCTTGTTAACGGCAAATATCAATGGGGATCTCTTACAAGCTAGTCAATGAAATACGTATGTAACTTTAACTTTAACTAGTCCGGCGTCATATTGCGATTCGCCAGACGGCGTGAGCGTCTCAAAGGCCTCTTATCCGGATCGGAGCTGTGGGCTCGCTTCCCCGACCGATTGGCATTGCTGCGGCTGAAATTGTTCAGGTGCACATGGGTGTCCCACTGCAGAGGATATTCACATTAGAAGGTATTTAAAGAGGCGACCTTTCGAGCCAGCTTACCGAACCAGATACGATTTCTGCGCGATCTGGATGCCAGTCCAGGTCTCTTATCACATTCCTATGTCCCTCAATAGCCTCCTTTATCTTACCGGTTAGCACATCGTAAACTGCAAAAAAGACATATTGAATGGCATTAATTATAAGTTATGTTTCAATAAAATGAACAAACGTACTAATAATACGTCCCGTGGCACAGCCAGTGTAAATGTAGCGCTGTCCTGTCTGCTCAAGCGGCGAGAACTTGGCCCTCAAAAGGGTTTTGGTTACCCGATGACCGCGATAGGTCATTATGCTGGTGTCCCCGTCCAGCGGCTTGTGAGGATTGTAAACTGCAATGCAATGTTACTCATATATTACTTGGAAAGGAGAATCTTCAAAGTGTTATGTAGCTCACATTCACGAGGCACTCGATTCCAGCGGTAGTCCCACATGGTCAGGTCCAGCTGCGTTTGCCTGGCTCGGCTGCGGTTGCGCAGGTTGCTGGGCTTCCGCATATCCCAGATCTTGATGCTTTGGTCTTTGGAATTGGACAGCACATGATAGCCGTCGTTGCGCGAGTCAATGTACGTCACTCCGTCGTAGTGGCCAAAGAAGGAGGCCACCGATTTGGACAGCTCGCGCGAGCGAAATGAGGTTCGTAGGTCGTAGACCTTGAGTAGGCCGTCGTCGCAGCCGGCAATTATCACATTTGGGTCCTTGTCGTGCAGGAAGCACACCGAGTTCACATCGGTGCCGGGCATGCGGTGGGTTCGCAGGATCTGGGTAGACCGCGTGCGGATGTCGGTCACAATGACCATGGAGTTGTTGCTGGCCCCAATGATCTTGTCTCCGGTGGGCGAGTAGCGCAGCGAAAATATGGCCAGACGATGGTTGGGCAGCCCGTTCACATCGATCCACTGGCAGTCGTCTTCGCTGCCATTCACGGGCATGATGAAAACTGGAAGGAAGCAAGGGTAAGTCTGCATGTTGGCATGTTGGAGAAAGGCGGCGGCGGCCACATACATGAGCGGGACCATGTGCTGTAAGCAAAGTGCTGGCCATTCGGGCTGAAATCTGCATCGATGATGCTCCATTCTACGTCCCGGGCCCGGATGCGGTTGAGCAGATGGTATGTGCCCTTGGCACCGTCGTATATGCGCACAAAGCCATCTGCAACGGATAAGACGTTTGTTGTCAAGACCAACCGAAAATGCTACAACCGAAAATGCTGACCTTGGCAGGCGGTCAGCAGCTTGCTGCCACTGCGATTAAACTTGGTCACAAACACTTTGGAGTCCAGCGACATCAGCCGCGTCGACTTTTTATTTGGTATGTACAGATTGGAAATGTAGCGCTGCTGGTTCTTCGAAAACGAGGCGCTGTGGGGCGAGGCCAACCCATTTTCTCGCTGCTGAAGGGCACGCACCAGATTCCAACGATTGTCCGGATGGAGGCTCGCCAAGCCGCTGGAAGCCCTTATCTCCTTGTAAATGTCGGTGGTCTGCAAGTGGAATAGTTACCCAGTTACTTGCCCTCGGTCGTGGGGAGGGGGTATTTCATGATTACCTGAAATTTCTTCAGATCTGGCTTGCTCCGTATTATGGGCAGCTCGTTTGAATGATAGCAGGGAGAACGCAGTTCCATGTCCATGGCATTTACGGTAAAGTTGATCACGTTAAAGCCCAGTTCGTTATCCGAACCGTCAAAAGCGTCATCGTCATCGCTGCTCAATTGTATTCCCAATTGATTCCCCATAATTATCTGCGTTTTCCTTTGCCTTTTGTTATTAAAGTCAGTGGAACTTGGTGGGACCGCAGCTCGGCCAAATACCAACTAGTCCCCAGTCTTTTGTGGTCACACCAAAGTTCAAAGGTTCACGAGTATCGATAAATCTAGTTTCCACTACGCTGCATTTCCCACTATCGCACGAAAAAACACGAAATGCAGAAAAGGCAAATGCTGCATTTAGCAATCTCTTCAAAGAAAACAGCTGTTTTTATACCCTTGCAGGGTATTTATAATGTTGCCCAGAAGTTTGCAACGCAGTGAAGGAAGCATCTCCGACCCCATAAAGTATATATTCTTGATCAGCATCAACAGACGAGTTGATCTAGCCATTCGGTCTGTCCGTTCAATGTTCAACGGAGTTTGCTACGCAAACTAGGCTCTCAGTTTTTGAGCTATCGGGTTGAAGCTTTTAGAATATATAATTCAAAATTACAAAAAAAAAGCAGCTGGCTAGTTTGGCTAAATCAGACATCGATCGGCAGAAAAACTCACTCACTCATGAGCAACCCAACACTGGACTCAGATATAGAAATCTAGTGGTGACAAAACAGAATTTTTCGCTTTTCACAATAGTGAGTAGAAGTTTAAAATTTAAAATAAGTATTATAATATACCGGCAAAGTTTCCCGCAATTACCAAAATAAAAAAATGTATTCTTAGTTTCCAAGGATGAAACTCAAGCACATTATCAATTATGTAAAAACACCTCTTAACGAGGTGAGATTAAAGTGACGATGGCACCTTCAACATCAAAAGTTCCTGATATCAAATTTTGTGACGATTAATAGTAGTTAGCAAAAATAAAATACAAATAATTCAACTAGTTTCTAATTTGACACGCTGCTCTTTCGTTTCAAGGCTAGGTAATTTACAGCTTAGTGCCGAAAACGAAACTAGTTTATTAGTTTTTTAGTTTATTTATTATTTGTAATATATTTTTGTTAACGTTACTATTAATCGTCACAAAACTTGATATCATATTAGCGCTCTGAGCTGCGGTTTTTCTAGATTTTAGAAAACTTTTATATTTCTTAGAAAATATTTCTTAACTTTCAACATTTTAGAAAATATTTCTATTACTTGGGTTATTTACTTTTAATCGTTAGGGTATTAGTTTTTAGGAAATGTATTTCCAAAAAATAATTTCTTAAAATAAAGAATATTGTCCTAAAGCATACATATTTTTTCTTCTTTCTATGGCGATTTTGGTTAATGGTGACCATTCCTGCAATATAGAAATATTTTTGTTATTTTGAGAAAATTTTTATTGTATTAAGAAAAAAAATTTTTTTTCGCGATTTTCTTAAATATAGGGCTAAAAATGTTATGAGTTTAGCTTTTTTCCTGAAATATTATCCCCGATATTGCAGGCCAGTAGGCGCAGCTTTCCTTACGTCAATGGATTACGTTTCCCATTGTTTAATGACGTTCTTGTCCAAAACTAAGTTTCCCACCTATAAAAATGTCACTTTTCGAATTTCTCTACCTTTAAGCTTTTACTGCCTCTTACTTTACTTTAATTTACTTTCGGCTTATATACATTCAGGGCTGCCAATTTGGCTTTTTTCACGTAAAAACAGGGTTTTTTGGAAGAATTTTGTTTTGAGGTGCTTAACTTTAAAGATTCTGGTGGTAACCGCAGATTTTTTGAGTTGGCAACTGTGGCCATCCAAATGTTGTGATTGCCCTGGTCAAACGCGGAAATAGCCAGGTTAACTTAATTAAATCCAAATTATGTCATACGCAAATGAAGATCAAGAAAATATTGATAAGATAATGGTAATTAAAAAAAAAAGAAAATAAACAAAGTAAACTGTCTTTTTTTTAAGTTTTTTTTTTTAATTCAAATCTATTCAGATTGATCAAATTTATTCCGATTTTTTTTGTGGATTTTTTGAACATTTTTTGGCTTTTTTTCTCATTATTCCAGTCAAAAACAGCTTTTTTGTTGGTTAAAAGTTAGCAGCACTGATTTCAGGTGCTCGGCTCAGCGATGGAGTGCTCCCCCATTGCTATAAGCTAGTCTCAAAACGATCGGGGAACTGAGCAGTTCAGCGGCGATTGGTGTGCGTGTGCTCGAATATTGTGCCTTTGGTGTACTAAACGCGCTCCAGTCTCTGTCTCTGTTTTTGCGCCTGCGCCTGTGTCTGTGTTTGGTAATGAAATTTTGTTACATTCCCAATGCTCGAAACCTGCTGCTGCCCAAGCCAAGACTGATGGAGCCACACAAAAATGCCGAAAATGTGATAAAACAAAGCGCAGAATCGGAATTTCAAAGACGGACCTTGCGAACCGAACCAAGCTCTGCTCTCCCCTTTTGTGTGTGTATATGTGCTTGGATCTCGTTGGGGCTCGGATCTCTCGATGCGAGTGTGTTTCTGTGGCTGCGTGTATGTGAGTGCGAGTGGGTGAGTGGTTGTGCGAGCGAGTGAGTGTGTGTGCATGAAATTTATCATAAATACTTTTGCACAAAGCGCGCCCCTCTGCAGAAGAAAGTTGTTTAGCATAGTATATGCGTAAAATAATAGAGATAATAGTAGCAGACCCAGTGCAAGAGAAAAGGGAGAGGGGAAGAGTGAAGCACAGAGAGAGAGAGAGAGGAAGAGGAAGCCAGAAGTGTGTCAAAAGGGCCTAGAACTAAAAAACGAACTGCAACAACAACACAATGCTCGAACCTCGAACGAGAGCTGCTCCCAAACGTCGCGTGTGTATAATCAAGGCGAAAATACTCGTAACAAAAACAATAACGAAGCTGGAAAGATAATTTAGGAAAACTGGAACGAGCGCCGCGCGGCAGACACGAAAAAGTGAAAGATTGCAAGCTGACGTTTGAAGCTGCGACTGCGTCACGGCATAAACACACACACACACACACACACACTCTCTTAGAAGCCACCACCTGTCATGGGCGCTGGTTGCACCACCCTTTCAGCCTCTGCCCCGTTCACTACACCCGTGTCTGTGTGTGTGTTTGTTTTAGCCAATTATTTCGGATGGCTCATAAATAATTTTCGGTGTTTGTGCTTCTAATTTATCGTCAGCGAAATGGGCGATTTCTAAAAGCACTTCATTGTTCCCTTCAATTAGCGACTCTCTGCAATTGGCACAACGCCAAGTACTTGGCTGATCTTGAATTTGCGCAAGCAATTCTCACGCTTTTCGAAAACAGTGGAGCCTCTCTAAAGCGCACCCGCCTGCCGGTATTTATGTTGTGGTTCTGACTTTCATGGATAAGGAACTCTTCATACCATACATCCATATCTATATATCACTGAATTAAACTATGATATAAAGTGGTATAGCCTAGGAACCAATTGCTAATAAACGACAACAAAAAAATTAAACTATCAAGAAAAACGTTATATTCAGTTCAGTGCTGCAAATTTTCTGTATCGGACCTCTGTCGGCACACGCACAGTATGTATGCGGTCAAATTGTTATTTATTGGCCGAATTCAGATCTGTTTTAGAGTTAAATTTATTTGCCTGGCCACAACTCTTATAGATCTTTCTTAATTCAGCTGTCAAAATAATAATGATAGATCCAGCCAAATGATTAAATTTTATTTTATTAATTCCTTGCTATTTAGTATATTACCTAAACATTTTTTTTTTATAAAGTGTCACAAGTTAGCGGTTCATTTTCATAATTATTGAGTTTAATTTGTAGGTTAGGTGCAATATTCAATTAACAATTATAGATTTACATATGTGACATATATCAGTTTTTTTTTCTAAACGTTTATTATTTTATTTTCAAAACTTTGAAAAAAAGCTTATTTATTCAAAGATTCGAATTTGTAATACCAAAAATGTTTTGACTTTTCAGTACTATCATTATTTTGATGACACTAGAGAATACTGCTTACATAGTTAGTTGGCATAGTTAGTTAGTATTAGGTTTTGAATAGGATTTGTTTTCTTTGAACTAATAAAATACCCGCAGTCCTGTGCACTCTATTGTGATTTATAAACTAAAAGCATCAGCTTAAACCTATAAAAGTGCTAGTTACAGGAGTTCAACTGTAAAGTTTCCCTCGTTTTCACATTTCGAGTGTTTGCTTGTATTTTTCCTCATATCTCCCTGCACTCATTCGAAGTGACGCAATCATTTGCATTTTATTTTAATTCCAATGATTGTTTCACTGCCTGGCTGAATAACCAGTTGCTGTTTGTCGCGTTGTTTCTGCTTTGCTGTTGTTTCCCTGCGTCTATCAAAACTTTGTATCTGGCTTTAATGTGATTAGCTGCGGCAATTATGCCAATTCAAGTTCATTATGATGATGATGTGGTTGTTGCTGCAGTTTACTGTTAATATTGGTATTTATTTAATTGTCATTGTTAGCGTTTCGTTAGGCAATCGCACCAATAGCAGCCGCGAAACGAAAGACTTAGGCAACAAACTGGTTCGTCCAAACTGAATCCAAATCGGCGGCTCGCCCCATGCCAATGCTTCCGACCGCTTATCAATTTATTTAAATGTCTCGATTGCAAACAATTGTCTGTGCAGATCAACTTTCGTTTTTGCCTTTAGTATGTGCCTGTGTGTGTCTTGCTTCTCCTTTTGTCATTTGTTTTAATTTATTTTCATGGCATTTCATCCGCATTCAGGTGGAAAAGAAACCAAAAGCATGCACGGAACAGCTAACTGAGCTAATGCGATGCCATCGGCATGTGTGCAAAATTCTATGCAACCAGGCTTCTCGGGTTGCTTCTACCTCTGCCTGGCTTCTTAGTCACACCCAAGTGGCCATGCTGGCACTCGGAGTGTGATGTAAGTCGCACGAGGCGTTTTGTCAAAGCCGCCCCAGCTAATTTCCCCAGATTGCGGAGGGTCTTCCCGGCTGGCGTATCCATGTCCATTACAATTATCATTACACGCTAATTATGTCAAAAGCAGGGCATAATTGGACCATTCAATCACACCGATTGTGATCGCATCAAGAGATCAAACTGAACTGAACCACTCTTTTTTCGTCGTCGCCCTCGTGGGCGTTGCCATTCATGGAACGTGAATTGTTGATTGATATTCGGATTGATGCGGGGGCCGAGAACAGAGCCGGGGGAGATTATTGATCAGTTAGTCATCGGTCATCGGAGAGGTGTCGAGTCCCCCTGCCGATTCACACATCAATTTGTTGCCTCACATTCGCTCTGCTCGATCAGGAGGAGACCTCGTAAAGCGGAACAAAATTTAATTCACAGCCAATCAAAATAATTTGGTGTTACAAAATCGGTACGACGAGCGGCCTTCGCCGCATTTGCATTTTCCCCATTTCCATTTCCATTTTCGAGCATTTTCCTTTAGTGCTGCAGCTGCGGCGGGCATGCAATCCGCAGATCAGCAACCTTCGCTGAGGAAACGGTGCCGCAACTGGCGCTAATCATAAGGAGGCCTTGCCACCACCCCCAGCCCCATCCAGCCGTGGTCGGCGGGCTCAGCGTTCGTTAAACTTGGAAAGAAAGCAAAACGATGACGATGACTTCGAGTGCGGGTTTTGGCTTGCTTTGTCTGGGCAAGTGAGCCGCATTTGTTTTAATTTTGGTCAAAGCAACTGCCGCCGCAACAGCAACAGCAGCCACAATGCATTCAATAAAAGTTACATGCACTTGCTCGGCCGTTGTGGATTTCTTCCACTTCAATTTAATTGTTGAAGCCAAACAAAAAGAAACATAAAAACCGAAAGGAAACCTGCCAGCAACAATCGCGTCAATTAATCAAATGGAAAATGCAACTTTTGCCGGTGCCAGGCGGCAGTTGCAGTTGCCAGTTGCACGAGCGAGTTGCAATAAAAGCAGCGAACAGCCTCAAGTTCAATTGTGGCACGTTCGGCGGGCCAAACTCCCAGCGAGGTCAATGGCAAGGCGAATCGGCTTCAGATCCGACCAGCCCGGCGACCCTTTTCCGCACCAACTGCTATCAACCGTGTCCAGTTAATTAAAATTCATTAATAATCTGCTTAGAGCCAAAATAAATGAAAGTTTTGGCTTGGCTCGGCTCGACCACCGCCTGCGCAGTTGGTGGGCTTGTGTTTTTGAGCCTGATTTGGTCTTGGTCTTGGTCTTGGCCGAAAAATCTAATCGCAGCTCGAATAGGAAATATCCAACCCACTCAGCCAGTAATAGTTTTGGTCATTTTCGTTGGACAGCTTCTGCCAGCAGCGGACGGATGACGAGGATGAGCGGATGAGCGGATGATGGCCGAAAGTGTCTGCGCCGCCCCCAGAACCAACAACTTGACTGCAAACTCGACAAACCAGCCGAGCACTAGCCTCGCAGAATACCCGTAAATTCCGCGCCAAGTGAAATTAGAAGAGGAAAAGAAAAGTGACAAACTCAACAGGTCCCCGAAACCAGTCGGAAGCTGCCACAAGACACACAAATACAGCCACACACACACACTCAGCCACACTCATAGAGAGCGGCACTATGTATCGGCCAAATTTCTACGAGTCGACTTGCCTGCGGTGCAGCGAGACCGTCTATCAGGTGGATCGTGTGGGGCCGCTCAAGGATTTCACATTCTTCCATTCCGGTTGCTTCAAATGCGTGCACTGCGGCACCAAGCTCACGCTCAAGACGTATTTCAATAATCAGCACAAGCAGGATGACAAAGAGGTAAGTGCCACCGCCAAGAGAGTTGGCTCCAGTGAGAGTCTGCCTCCGACAGAGACGGAAACCGACACTGAGACGGAGACGGAGACGGACAGAGACGAAAGACTTAGGCGACAAACGCGTCAGGCTAAATATTTGCACAGCTGCAATATGCAAAAATGGAATTCGAACGACTCTACGACAATTTTTTTTTGTGTGCCTATGCATAATAATAAATAACTTCGTTATTGCACTACGCCGAGGCGCAAATGTGTGTCAGTGCGGTCTGTCATTCATATGCAATATAGATAGGCATACAGTAATGCATGGGACAGTGCGTTTCGCAGCTAATATGGCTGCGGTGAGCGAATAGGTTATGGGTATCGTTTTTAGAAGATTAAAGTCAAGAAAAAAAATTGTAGGTATTCGGAAACCGGTCTTACGATTTACAACTATTTTAAAATAATTATAAACCGTTAGTCATGTGCAACAAAGTAAAGAAAGCCTTTGGCATCCAATGATATATAAATATTTTTGATTAGCTTCTGTCTTTTTCTTTGGTGGTTTGAGATTGTAGTTTTAGAAAACTGTAATGTAAACATTGGTACTATAAAACTATATAAGCTATAGCCACTTGTATATTCTACACCAATATCTCGCTATTTGACCGCGATAGAGGCACGTTTTCGATGTAAGGCTTAAAATGTATCAACAACATTTTTTCTTTGAAATATCTAGAGAATAATTGATTCACTTTACGGCTTTTCGCATTGCGGTCAAGTTAAGTGGAACGTATCTAGCCCTAAAACGAGGTATGCGTGTATTATTATATTAGTAAGATAGTGAAATACATTTGGTCTTTCGAGCCGGATATTTCCGATCTGTTAACTTTTGTACCGACTTTGTCAACCTTCAAACTCATTATTATAGACCTTACTCTAAAATAATAATAACAGATAGAAACAATTTTAAATAAACTTTGCAACCTAAACCTATACAATGTTAAAGTTGATACAATTAATATATTTTAGCAGAGTATGAAGGAATTTGCCTAAATCTAGTTGTTTAAAAATTATACAAAACTAATAAATAAATTTAAAGGTGTTACTAAAATGTTTATTTATTTATACCTAAAGTTGTTTGTACTCACTGTACCCAGGTCCGTGTTTGTGGTTGCATGTCTATTACCACCTGCTGTGTGTAGGTGAAGCGGTTAAAGTTGCATTTGCAAGCGACTGACTTTCGGGGTCTACTCACGCACTCAAAGCGAAGCCCAATAAGGCTAATGGGGTATATTGATTTGGTGGCTGGCTCTAGACGTGTGGTGATTCAGCTGAAAATTTCTTTATGTTTAAGGAAACTTTAATTGTAGATGATTATCTAAGACCATTAGGAAAACCCAGTGATAGCCAATGTGCGAGAAGAAGTAGGTTCATTGGCCTTAAGAAGCTAACTGCATAAGACTACTTACTGAGAGCCAAGCTACGATATAATTTTTAACAATTAACAAGCAATAGGAAATTTGTACAGGTAGGGTATTATTTTTAACACAAAGAAAGTAGAGGCTTGGAAAAGAAATGGAAAATTGAACAGAGTCATTAGAATGACTATCAATTTTCACTCAAAAAAGGTAGCCATTTATGACATAATTAATAATCTATGATTGTGGAATATATTAATTGTTCGGTTTCTTGACCTTTAGTGTATGTAATGCTTTCATCCGCCCTTTCAGTGGCCAATGTCTAAATGGATTACTTATTTATTTATTTCTCTATTTCCATTCAAGGTCTATTGCAGTTCACATGTACCAAAGAGCGGACCCGGCCATCTAGACCAGACCTCCGTGGGCATTCGTCAGGCCCTGAATGCGCCGCGCACCAACAAATTCGTGAATGAGCAGATCCGGGGCACGCGCAGCGAGATCGATGGTGAGTATCGGGCCTGGCCTGCATCGATTCCTTGGCTAACTCGGCTAACAGCTCTTCTTGGTGGACTTTCCACAGGTGGTCCATTGGGGGGCTCGCGCCAGTCCACACCGAATGGCTACGGCGGCCGGGAGGTCAGCTCTCCGTCGCAGAACGACTCCGACTACAAATACGGGCGCTTCGATGCCAGTGCCCTCCACATTGCCCATGCCCTGAAGCAGACGGAGATCCAGAAGGCCTACAACAAGGCGCGCGAGAAGCCCATTGATTTCTACCTGGTAAGCGGTCCCCGATTACAAATCAGAATGTGCACACTCGTATATGTAATAGCCGTAAGAGGAGGCGCGATCCATCCGCCGAGATGCGGAGCCAAGTGGCCGCAAATTAAGAGAATATTTAGTGCAGAACATCTAATGAAATTTTAAGTGGCTAGCGGGGCCAGCTGGTCAAGTGTGTATCTCCCATTCTCTCCAAGCTTCACCGATTGTGCAATGTTCCTGGGCGCACAGCAGTCGAGAGCTTAATTAATGCACTGCCGGCTCAGAGTCGTGATTATGTAGGCTAGTGTGCCTTTACTCCCATCTGTGTGTGTTCGTGTTGTTGTTGCCCAAGTGTTTTGACCGATTCCCGGACTATTGTAAACAAAACACAGCCAAAACAAGTCAGAGCGACAGCAAAAGACGGTTTAAACAGGAAATTAAGAACCTATTTAAAATATTATTGTAAGGTGACCTTTATTTTGCTACAAAGAAACAAAATATATTTATTTATTTGGCTTAGCTTAGCTTAACAAATATCTGTTAGCTTAGAACCCGTAAATAGGATTCTTGAATAGTCGATATAATTAATGCTTTAAATATTCCGTAAAAAGCTGTAAGTTGCGATTCCTACACCCAAAGAAATATCGTCATAGAAACTATACCATTGTTAATTCTATACTTTTGAGTATACTTTCTATACTTTTGAGTATTAAACATTTCTTAATAAGATGCTTATTAATTTGATACTACGAAAGTATTAAAATAATACTAATCTAAACCCAGCCTTGAGAAAATTTACTAACGCGACAAACAGAAAAGCACTAAATTCCAGCTAAAGGTTCGTGTGAGAATAATACTCAAACAACAATTGAAATTATAGAATATAAAAACTACACAATTGAGTATATATTTGTTATTATGAAGTATAAAATCTATACTACACTCGTTATAATGCTTGGTATATTTTTAAGACAACGCCTAAAAAGGATAAACTCTGGGTTTTTATGGGTGTAGATTTGAAACAAACTAAGTCTTCTAAATGTTTTACTCAATGTGTAGTTAGTTAGGGAAAACTGAGGTAGGTTACAGTAGTTTTAATAGATTTCTATGCCCCAAAATTTTTAAGTAGTTTAAATATCGAAACCGAGATTAAAATTAAGCATATTAGACTTTGAACCAGGACAATCCAATGCTAACTGATCTAGTTAGTGGAAATCCGGCAGGCTGATGGGATGATCTCTCGGACAGATTATAATTTATTAGTCCGACTGGCGGCCACGAGCTACTTGCGCTTATCGGTGCTCGCATCTTTATCCATGACTTGGCACTTGCCACAACTGGAATGGTAATCCCCGCCTGATGCTCGGGTGAAAGCATTATAATCGCATTTTACGTAAAAACGAAATTCAAATCGCACACGTTTTGCCTTTCTTTGACTCACACTCGCGCTGCCTGCCATTGCAAATGCCGAAAACCGATTTTTCTTTCACTTTCGAGAATGCCACACGCGACTGACCACCACCACCGCCAAAGCAGATCCCAGCAGCACTCCACTGACACCAGCACCACCGCGGGCAGAGACAGCAGCAAATATTTTTATTGCAACGCTCAATTTAACAAATTTCGAACAGGTGTCTGATGGCACACATGAACCGCACTAACAGACGCCGCGCCGAAAGACAGCGAACAAGAAAAATATGTGAAAAACTGCATGCATGCGATCATTAAAAATTGTACATGTTTTACAACTGCCTCGCACACTCACAAAAGCAGTAACAACACCCTCACCCTCACCCTCAAGCTGGTCTGGGCTGGGGCTGGCACTATTTTGGCAGCTTAGATATCCACACACAACATAGGCCACGAAAATAGCACACATCACCCATCTGCATATGGAGTCTAAATGGAAGAATATCCAAAGTAATTACCCGAGCTTCCCGGTTGTTCTTGTTGCAAGCGGACCCGATTATAAAAGGAATCGAAATAACTTTGGCCCTTTCCTTTTGCGCTCTCGTACTAAATGAAAAAGCAATTTTTGGTCTCTAAAGACCTCTTTCTTTTCGAAAAAGATCTATGTACAAATGTGTGTCCTGTCCCTCGCTCTCCCTGACAGGCTTTGCCTGCAATGCACCAGCAAAGCAGCAAAGACCTTTGGATTTTATCCTCCGAGAAGAGAAATAAACCAACCGATTCTGCTTCGTGAGAAAGCGTTTCTTTTCATTTAGGACCAGTTTCTGCAAGTTTCTTAGAGTCAAAGTGCCTGATAGCTAACTGTCCTGAAAAGATAATCACCAGATAAACTTATAGTAAAGCAAATCGGTTTTCCACCCTTACGAAATTGATCTAAACCCGAAAGAATAGAAGGGCGCTGTTAAGAACCGAATAGTACTGTAAACCGCAAGCTATCGGTGGTTCTTCTTCTTCAGTTGGTTGTTCGAAATCAGCTATTATATTGAAGAGCCGAAAAAGATTTGACAGGAGTCGGGTCCCTATCAATGTTAGCTCTGAAATTGACACGGTTGAAAACCAAATTTTCTTAGCCGGAACTTTATCTCGATACTCTTTACAGTGAGGACAAAAACAGGCACTAAGTCCGTCCCCAATTTATCTATCAATTTAACACACAAAGCTTTGGGTACCGGGTATCCCATTGTCAATCAGACTTGACTGTAGCTTACTAACATAGAATTGTTGCTTTCTTGTGACAACTGACTTTTCGGAAAGATTGGCGCGTATGTATGACTGATAACTCTTTCTCACTCACTCTTCAATGTTGTGCCTGCAATGTACAAGCAAAGCAGCAACAAAAGCTTAAAAGTTCAATTACAACGCTTACAATTAAGCGGCTTTGCTCCAAGATCATGGTACTGAAGATTATCTGCGTTGCTATTTCGTTGCCCGCAACTGTGCGACCGCAAGTGCAGCACAAGGCACAGACGCGGCCAAGACAACGCCGCCGTCACAGTTACACTCGGCGTCACTTGGTTTTCCGACTGCGCTGCTGCTGCCGTTTGCTAAATCTAAATTATGCGCGGCACAGTGAAAGTAACGGCGACCGAGGCAGCCGCTTTTTCTGTGATTACCGGAGAGTGGAGCGCCCCATTCTGCTTTGCTGGAGCAGCTTAAGCTGTCGCTCTCCCTACACATAAATAAAAATATTTGATATATCATCGTTGATTTAAGGATTTTTTTATGGAAAATATGGATAATATTTAGTTTGAAATGTCCTGTATTATCAGTTATAGTTGATTACATATTTCAAGCAGAGCTTTAATAGGTGATGCTGTTTCGGATGCTGCAAAGTATCTTCATTAGTTGTTTTTGTGGGTTGCAAGCCTAGAGATTAATGCCTCTATTTCTGCATAAATTTTATAAGAAATACCCTTATAATTATCATCAGTTACTAATGTAAATTGAATGTAAATCCAATGTAAATAGATTTACAGTCCATATCCCGAACACATTTCAATAGGACTTAAAGGTCTTACCAAATGGTTCTTCTTAATGAAGGTGATGTCATTTCCTGAATATTAATTTGTACATCTTTTCTCTCGGTGCACTCTCTCTGGCCCACTCTTTCCGCCTCTCTTCGGCCGCCCTTATGCAATGCACGCGTTTTTAAACGCCATGTAATCGCCGTGTAATTTGGCGCGGCAATTCCATATAAAAACTCTCACGCAGCCGCCGCCGCAAGCGCAAAAGCAAACGCAGACGCAGACACTTCCTCATAGCTGAAAGCTCTTTGCCAATTTACGATTTATGCCACTGTTTTGGTTTTGGTTTCTGTTTTGGTTACTTTGGCATTTATTTGTATTTTTGGTCTGCGCCCGCTTGCGCAATATTTAATTTCAACATTTTTGGACTTTCGTTTTCGTTTGGCTTCGATTTGATTTCTTGTGTACGAGTATTTTCCGCCGCTGCGCTCTCTTCGCCATTGTCACCGTGGGCGTCGCATAACTGTTGGGGTTTCTGGCCCGGCTTTATGGTCATATTTAAAATCCGCTCAAAGCCGCTCACGCAATGCCGTTGTCATCGCTTTTGACCATTGTCACTGGGCCTTTGAACCGTTTAGTTTCAGGTGTTTCTATATATTTTTTTTTCGCTTCTGCTGCTGCTCATTACTGTTTTTGCCTTTGTTTCATATTTATTGTTTGAACTTGACATTGAAATTCGGTTTTAATTACGCATTGTTGTTCCCACTGTCTGCTGCATGGCGCTAAATGCTCTCCGAGTGATACATATTCCCATGCGGAAGTCATAATTTTGCCAGCCATGTGGCATGTGGTCAAAAATGAAAGGAAATTAAGTGCAGCCTGCAGATCGGTAATTAAATGTGCTAGCATTGAGAACCCCCGGGCTAAAGTGACTCAGCTAATAACTGGCAATTTTTATTTAAAACCCTCTATTATGTACAGCATATGTACATGCAGTTGAGGTCGAAAGAGTATATTAATAAAACCAATTAAAAGTAGGAAAAAAAAGTCATTTATCAGTTAAGAATTATTAATGTTATACATAAATAAATAACCTAAAAATATTTGTATTTTTCCTTTCCTTTGTCTAGTTTTTTGAAGTTAATTTTGTTAGTTAAGCAATTGTCAATGCTGTGAAAAAAGATCATAAACTGATTAAAGTTTTAATTAAAAAAAATATATATGTAAGAGTACATTAGGCTTCAGTTCTTTGAAAAAAGAATAAACATATTGTTTGATAGATTAACTTACGCATCAAACTTCCCCCAGAAATACATAAAAAATGAAAATTGTACGAATCTTTCCAGTTATCTCAGTTAGCTTATCTCAATGCAGCTTGGCCCAACAGAATTAAAGTCAGGCCGTGGTGCGAAGGGGAGAAGTCTGGTCTGCGAACTGCAGGTCTGCAGGTTTCAATTACAAATAGGGACTACAAGGGATTGAAACGGGCTCTTGTAGTATCTATTTGTTTTCAAACTTCATTTTTCTTGGCTTTTATTTCTATCTTTTATCATTTTCCATTTTATTACCTCATCAGGCAATCTTTGTTCATTTTAATGTGGTTTTTGTACAGGCAGTTCAACTTGGAGTACTGTAATTTTTACCGGCTGTAACTGAATGCTTGGCTAAACTGCAGGTTCGCTGGACCACCTGCTATTATCGATTTTAAGAGGCATAATTACCAATAGAAGCACGCAATGCGTAGTGCAGAAAATCTGTGTGGGAGGAGGAAAAGGGGCAGGCAGGGTGAAGACTGGAAAGAAGATGCAACTGCAGTCGGAGGTGGGGCCTAATGTCAGACATTGAGCCGGGCTGGTGGCAGCTCAAGCGTGGCATTATAATTAGCCAAGTTAACAAGCCAAGCATTGCAAAAACAACAAACAAAACGCTCGCAATGCAATCAACGAAAATGCAGCTTTCTCCAAAGAAAAAGCACCAACTAAATCTTTCGCTTTTCTCGCATCTTCTAGGCTCGCGAGGAGCAGGCTCACCTCGAGATGAAGCACCGCAAGGAGGAGGATGATCTGTACCGGAAGTTTGCCCGCAAGCGAGAGGAGGAGGACCGCAAGATCCAGAGCGAGTTCCAGGACGAGTGGGAGCGCGAGCTGCAGCGGCTGACCCACAAGTTCGAGAAGGAGCTGGCCACCTCGCGTCGCAGCCGGGACGAGGCCAACATCCTGACCCTGCGCCACGAGCAGCAGAAGGAGGACCTCGAGAAGAACATGACGCTGCGTCGCAGCAAGAAGAAGGAGAGCATCACCCGGAAGATGCTGGAGCACGAGCGGTACGAGACCGCCGCCCTGGTGGATCGCCAGTCCAGCGAGATGCTGGAACTGATCAGCGCCCGGCGATCGGAGTACATGCAGAGCGAGAGCATCTTCCTGGACGACGAGTTCAGTGAGGGCGCCGTGCCCATCGAGTATCCACTGAATGCCCCGGTTCCAGCTCCGCCGGCGGTCAGCAAGTTCCAGATCTACACCGATCCCGTGGAGTTCGAGGACGTGGACCGCATCGCCATCTCGGTGGCCCAGGAGGACCAGAAGACGTTCACGGATCTGGTGCGCCAGCTGGTCGGACGCTGCACCACGGACATCGAGAAGGCACGCACCATCTTCCGCTGGATCACGGTTAAGAACCTGAACGCGATGCACTTCGACGACGACTTGCGGGGCGACACGCCCATGGGTCTGCTGCGAGGCATCAAGTACGGAACGGAGAGCTACCACGTCCTGTTCAAGCGCCTCTGCAGCTACGCCGGCCTACACTGCGTCGTCATCAAGGGATATTCCAAGAGCGCCGGCTATCAGCCGGGAGTCAAGTTCCAGGACTCGCGCTTCCGCAACTCCTGGAATGCGGTCTACGTCGCCGGAGCCTGGCGCTTCGTCCAGTGCAACTGGGGCGCCCGCCACCTGGTCAATGCCAAGGAGGCACCCAAGCAGGGACGCGGCAAGAACGACAGTCTGCGGTAAGTTTGCCACGGGATCTGTCCAGGCTCTATTGAACTTGACCCTATAATTTCAGCTACGAGTACGACGACCACTACTTCCTCACGGATCCGCGCGAATTCATCTACGAGTTCTATCCGTTGCAGGAGGAGTGGCAACTCCTAAAGCGTCCTATCACATTGCGCGAGTTCGAGAACCTGCCCTTTGTCCGCTCCCTGTTCTTCCGATACGGACTCCACTTTGCGGACGAGGGATACGGAGCTGTGGTCTTTACCGATGACACTGGAGCGGCCACCGTGCGCATCGCCATGCCCACGGACATGCAGAGCTGCCTAATCTTCCACTACAATCTCAAGTTCTACGACAGCGACGAGGAGCTCTCCTACGACGGTGTCTCCCTGAAGAGATTCGTGATGCAGTCGGTCATTGGCAACATTGTGGCGTTCCGGGTACACGCGCCCTGTTCCGGCGCCTTTCTGCTAGATATCTTTGCCAATGCGGTCACGCCCCAGGAGTACCTTACCGGCGAACCCATGAAGTTTAAGTCGGTGTGCAAATTCAAGGTGGGTTGCGATCTATTAAAGTTGAGTAAACGAGTAGGGAAGGGTAGGTTAAGAGTGCGAAAACTGTAGGAAGTATTCTTAATTCATTATCCTATAGAATCCTATAATTTCCCTATTGACCTTTTCTCTATAAACAAGAATTAATTGTGCTTTGACAGAAACTTCCGATATTAAAAATATGTTAGATGTCAGTTTTATTCAGTGAAAGAACGCAGATAATTATAATTTACGATCCTGACAAGAGGTTATCTAAATACGATTTAGTAAAGCTGTAATATTTTTCTAAAATGGTAAAGAAAATTCCTTAAATAATTATAAATCTATTATCATTTGGGAGAATCCTTTCTCGTCCAAATTCAATTTTTCTCACATATGAATTTCCTAGTACATGCCACAAAATAAAGAATCATATAGTTATTATTAACTTTAAACTACTCTGCACAAAACACGAAAGGCCCACATACGGATATGGCAATATTTCCTAAAAAAATAATATATTGCGGTCCCTCAGAAATAGGTAAACATTTTTAAACAATCGAAAAGGTGTTCAAAAGTATGCAATTAAAATTTAACAGCATAAGGTGTAAATTTCAATTGATTTCAAAACCACAGACATTTCTGTACCATCCCAAATATTATAATTTTCAAAAAGGAAAATAGGAACATAAATATCTCATATATATATATATATATATATTTTTTTTTTACTTATAAATTATATATTGCGGTCCCTCATAGATCGGTAAATATTTTAAATCAATCGAAAAGGTGTCCAAAAGTATGCAATTAAAATTTGAAGGGACTAAAGACGGTTGTTTTCTGCAAAGTGTAAATTTGGGAGCATACTTTCAGTCACAATTTCAATCGATTTCAAACCCACAGAATTGTTTGTATCATAACAAATATAATCATTTTCAAAAAAGGAAAATGAACGCTGGAATAAATACTCTATAGAGCAACGTGAATTCCAATTATAGATGTTCAACTATGAAATTATTTTTGGCCTGCCGATGAAAACTTTGATTCCTTAACTGAAAAGCAATTTGTGGTAACGACCTTATAAACCTATTTAGATCTCAATTCAGAGAACATATCAGATTCGATACCCAGCTTTTAACGGCTTTCACTACTTCCAGATTTGCTGCGAGGAGCTGCAGACGGTCATGGTTCCTCTGCCGGATTGCGCTAGCGGAGAGTGGGGACCGACGAAGGCCACCCGGCTGTTTGGGCTCATACCCATCACGCATCAGGTGGGTTTAGATGGGTGATTGGTTATTCCTTAGCTCAGGGTGATTTGATACGAGCACTTCACATTTTGTTCTGCCTGCAGGATCCGCTTATCTTTGCCGGACGCAGCCTGGACCTGCAATTCCGCATGTCCCGTCCGCTGACAGATTTTATGGCCACGCTGCACAAGAATGGCATCGAGGAGAAGAAGCTGGCCAAGTATGTGACTCACAGCACGCTGGACGACATTGTCACGTTCATCATTAAGTGAGTGCACAGGGAAATGGACAAATTTAATGGTCGCCTCATTGCAATCAACTCTCTTCTCTTCTCTCCTCTTCTCCTTGCCGCAGCTTCCCCGAGGAGGGCCAATATGGTCTCGACATATACACGCGTGAATTGGGCGCCCCCCAGCACCACCATCAGCAGCACCACAATAACAACAACTCCTCATCGTCCTCCGGCGAGAAACATTTGTTGACGCACTGTTGTAAATATTTAATCAACTCGTCGAAGCGGAATTAAGTCGGCTGCTGAAGGGACGCTGGAGTGAATTCGGATGGATGGAGGGAGGCCTTCTAAGCAAACACACAAACAAATTGCAATATTAATTATAGCCTACACTTAAGCGGACATTTAACAAACGTTTACCACATCACAAAAATTCATTAGGCAGGTGCTAAAAGGACACCCGGAACAATCCCTGATTACGACCACAAACGAACATTGATTTTGCTCAACAACAGCAACTACAACAATCGGAACTTGTAAATACTCTAGACTCTAATCATTAGACCTTAAAGATGCCTAGTAATACCAACCCTAAAATCAGCTCTTAATTAATTTGTACACATCTACTGAATAATGCTTAATAATTTATTATATATAAAACGCAACGTTGCCCCTTATGCCTTATCAAACCTTTATACATATATCATGTATGCCCACGACCTTGACCTAAAATGTTTAATGTTTTTGTTTAAGCGTTCATAATAATGTGAATAAAACCTTATTATACAAACACACGAGAAATTGAGAAACCGCTCATTTTGAGTACGGATTTGCTAAAAATTCTAAATTTAAGTATTTATTCCCCACTTTGAGAACTGAAAACTCAAAATCACACCAAAATTGAGAACAAATATTCTTGAATTTAAGTGGTTTTATTCTCAAATTGAGTACGTCCAAAATTGAGTGCAAATATTCTTGAATTTAAGTGGTTTTATTTTCAAATTGAGTACGTCCAAAATTGAGAACAAATATTCTTAAATTTAAGTGGTTTTATCCTCAAATTGAGTACGTCTGTGGTCACGTTTGTAGAAAAGAGGTGAGTGGGGATGAGCGTCAAAGTCCCGCTCCTCTCCCGCTGGTGCTTGGTCTTGCTTTCACCGCCCGTTTTGCATCGGTGTTGCTCCAACTCGTTCTTTCCTCCCGTTTTGAATCGCTGTAGCTTGTAGCTTTGTTGTGTATACTTTATTTGTTCATTCTTCTTATCATACAGAGTTTTGTTGTAAGGTTGACTTTCCCCCAAAGAGGGAGTATATAAGGGATAGGGCATATGGGGGACAGGGAGCAGGGACATTCTTATTCCTTTTCCTGGGGCATTATTTTCACTTAAAGTTAAGAGAAGAAATACATAAATTTCTTTCGTATTTGGAGGATGCTCTCTCGCTCTGGGCTCTCTTTTTAGTAAATTTAATTTTAAACGTGAAACGCAGCAGCAGCAGCACATCCCGATGGTTATTGTTGGTGTTGTTGTTGGGATGCCGTTCCAAGTTGCGCGTTGCCCACTTAAATGTTTCGCCTGCCATTCTCGTGTACGCTGCAATGGGAGAGGAGGAGAGAGGAAGGTTGGCAGCAGCAACCAGCCAAAGGAAAACATAATTAATGAACTTTTTAATGAACAGCAGAGATACAGATGAATGAATGTGGGTGGTGTGGTGTTGGTGTGGGGGGAGTGGGGATGCCGTATTTTGGAGCAAAGTCTAAAAGTTCGCGATTGGGATGGAAATTGAGCTTGGATGACCCGGGTGGTGACACGTTTAGTTTAGAGTTCGAGTTCAGTTTAATTGGTTAACCATCGATAGAATGAAGAGCACTAGTGCACGCCGTAAGAAGACAAGGGATTTATTGTTATTACCAAAGACCAAACAACAAAATCACTAGTCTTCCATACGGAATGCACTCCCAAGGAGAGAGCCAATCGGTGTTAGTCTGGATGGAGTTACGATGGAAGCACTTAGCCTAACACTTGTTCACCGCTTTCCAAATTAATCACGCGGCCTAGTTAGTTATTGTGGGAATTGTGTGTCTCGTGTGTTGTGTGTGTTATTTGTGGGCGGTTGTGGTTAGTCAAATGAGAAGGAGTGCATACTTCTTAGTCTGATTGCGACACCAACCTCTGTTGCAGCAGATACTGGGCCATTTGTATTTGCTTGGGCGTGCCCGAAATGGTGATGATGCGATCGTTCGAGTTGGGCAGGGGCTCGTCGATGGTTATGTACGCACTGGACTCGTTCCGAATGCGACGGATGCGGCCGCCTCCCTTGCCAATAATGGCGCCGGCCAACTGGAATGCATAAAAGAGATACCATAAGTACATTTATCTACAAAATAACCTAATAAACACTCACCTCCTTGGGAATGGTGACCTGTGTGCTGTTGTTGGGGTCGTGGCCCTGCGGTATGTTTGTGGAAGCATTCGGGCTGCCATTCGGTCCACCATTGGCGCCACCGCCGGCATTGAAGCCGCCAGCGCCATTAGCACCGCCCAAGGCCCCCACGCCGCCGTTGTTAGCACTGCCCCCGCCGCCACCCAGGCCATTGCCCAAGCCGCCCGCTCCGCCGGGATTCTGGCCGAAGCTGCTCAAGCTGGGCAGGCCGCTAGTGCCGCCCTGGCTCTGGGTGAAGCTGCCCAGGCTGGGCAGCCCGGTGGTGCCCTGGGCCTGACCAAAGTTGCCCGAGTTGCCGCCAAAGTCACTGGGTCCAGCGCCTCCAAAGCCGTTGTTGCCAAAGCTGCCGCCCCCAAAGGGTGCTCCGCCACCGAAACTGTTGCCTGCAAAGCCGCCAGCACCGCCGCCAGTGTTGCCAAAGCCATCGACATCGCCGCCGCCGCCATTGGCCCAGGGATTGATGAACGGATTGTCGCGCTGTCCCATGCCAGCACCGGCCACAGCTCCGCCTGCAGCGCCTCCGCCAAAGCGATCAGCGCCGCCCCGGCCACCGGCATTGCCGCGTGCTCCGCCAGCACCGAATCCGCCGCCATTGCCGCCACCGCCGGCAGCTCCACCGGCAGCGCCACCAGCACCGCCTCCACCTCCATTGCGATTGTTGCCGCGCTGACTGGGCCTGGTGCTGCCGCTGCCAGTGCCATAGCCGCCATACTCGTCCGCGTAGACGCGGTCAAAGTTCATGGGGTCATAGTTGTGTATGGCGCCCTTGATGGGCGTGTCCCGGGTGAGGGTGATCACCTCGCGCACCGCATCGATGACCTGGCTCTGCTTGCCCACGGTCTGCACCACGCGATCCGTGCTCTGGGGCGCCACATTCGAGAAGACCTTGAGGAAGCGACAGCCGATCCGCTGTAAAAACGAATATTACAAAAATTAGTAGGGATCTTAGTTAATTATAACTACAGCTAGTTAGTATAAGAAGTTGCCCTCCCATGGAGATTACTCAAATAATATCAAGTACCTGTTCCTAGAGATCTAGATTTTTCCAAGACCTTTGTCTCATTATTCCCAATAATTTTGTTGCTATGCTCTAGGGCACAAAGTGCCGCTTATATTCGCTTGAAATAGGCTCGTTTGCCATTTTGAAAACCAGTTTCCTAGTCCTCAGGCCAAGTGCCTGCAGTTTCCCAGAACTCGGGACAAAGGACACACACGGCGAGCGAGCGAGCGGGGCAAATGCTGGTCAAGGTTTACTGAAAGCCGAGTCGTCTCTTAAATCAATTTGGCCGTGACACTGCCCCTGGGCCCTGACCTGAAACTCGGTCCGTGTGAGAGTAAGTAGTGTGTGTGTGCGTCCTGCATCCTGCCACAGCGGGCAATGGCTCCTAATCAGCATGAAGCGGCAGCAGATGTTGTACAGTAGTTTCTACCTGCGCTGGGGCAGCTGGCTGGCTGTCTGTCTGCGATGCATGTAAAGTGGCAGGAAGTGCTTGCTCGTATCCTCTTCTTCAATGATCCCCCTCCGGCCTGCCTCCTTGCTTCCCCCGGCTGTGGCGGAAGTGTAAATGAGAAATTCGATAGCCACTTACGACGAGGGGAAGAAATAAGGGGCTCGCTCTGATTTCCGAGTGTGTGTGTGCTTGCTTGCAGGAGACCCCGCTTCCGCTTCAGCCCCCCGCCTCGTTTCCCTTGGGCTTTCCTGTCGTCCCTGGTCGCCTGCCCGCGTTTCCAATTTTTATTTGTGGCCGCCGCCGCCGCTTCCGTCGCCTCTTGGCGATTGCATCATTCCCTAAGCCCGTTGCGTGTGTGAGTGTAGCAATGACCAAAGGCTGCGTCATGTCATGTTGGTTGGTTGGTTGCCTGCCTCCTCCTCCTCCTCCTTCTCACCCCTGCCAATCCCAGGCGACAACTCGTTGCGTGTGCTCCAGACAACAATGGCGACATCAAAACTCTGAAGTGTGCCCCCTTCCGTCGACCCACGAAATGGAGGGAAGGCGTTGAGTCACACAGGACCAAGTTCCATGTCAGTGGTCGGTCGGCGAATCAAAAATTATTAAATTTAAACATGACAACACACAGACTGTATCTCTTTTTCCTCTTCTGTGTGCGTGTGGCTCTTGGATGTACGCATGTAGCATACTTTTGGACCGCCTCTCGAAATGCGAAAATTATGTAAAATAACCAAAACTAATAGCGGACCGCGCGCGACTCCAAAGATTACTTCGAAAACAGCGAACACATTAATTTTTTTGGTAATCATTTTTGGCGCCCACGGGGTCAGGGGCCAGTTGCCGCAAGCAGGCGCCCGGTGGCGCCACTGAGCCCCAGTCATCATGCTCGAACATGCAGATAGTTAATTTTTAGTACAAGTAACGCGATTAAAGTTATTGGGTTAGTGGCAATGTTTAGATGTTAATTTTTGTTTATGATTAGGTAACTTAGTGAGCACTTTATACCTTTGGAGGACGAACTGGCCATCGACCAGTTTAAACGCGCACATTTTCACACGGAATTTATTGTATTTTGCTTTTATAGTTTTGTGTTTTTCGAGTCCGAGAGTAAGGACACTAGAAACGAGAGCAGGAACAGCAGCGGCAGGAACAGGAACAGGAGCTGGAGCACGAGGACCGTGCCCGACCAGCGCCAATGTCGAACTAATTGGGTTCAACGATTGCCAGTTGCCATGTAAGGAGAACAAGACGCAGGCAGAGAGAAAAAAAGGAAACACTCGCACACACACACACACAACACAGGCACAAAGCCAGAAAGGCAGAAGGGAATACACAGGCAGAACACCGAAAGCAGCGGCAGAGGCAGAGCAGCAGCAGCAGGCAAAGCATGTGCGCCGCTCTTCTGCTTCTTCCCTTCGTCCTGCGGCAGGCCAAAAAGGATACGCAGGCAGGCTGCTGGGGCAGCTGCTGCTGCTGCTGCTCAGCTCCCGCTGGCAGCAAAACGGAACCGGTGTATTTTTCAGCTTGCCTCGCTTAAAAATGAACGAAAACCCAAAAAAAAATACGTCTCCTTTTTTCCTTAAAACGCATGCGCAGAGGAGAGAGCAAAAAAATAAAACGAAAGTAAATGTTATGAGCATAATCCCACAACACTACATAACTCTGTACATACGAGCATAGTGTGTGTGGTGTGTGCTGGCAAGTGTTGAGAGGAAGGAAATGAGGACAGCCATTAAACAACAAATCGCCTACGATTGATATGCAAACATCCCGAAACAACAACAAAAAGAAAGAAAGAAAGCCAGCACAAAAAGTGTAAGCGAATCATATATGCAGCATCCTTGCATATCCGGGAAACCTCTTCCATTAAGGGATTGCAGCCAGCTTACTAATGCGCTTAAGATCAGGGGAGCAGCCAGGATGAGCTTGGGGAGGACGCCTCCCGGGAGACGACTCTGCCTGCAAATGGCAATCAAAATTCACTTACGACAACTGCAATTAAAAAACTTTAACATTCTTATGCACACACACGAGCAGAAGAACACCAGCTAGCAAACAGAGGAAGCCAACGTAATTGGAGTACTGTTCCAAGACGCTGGGTTAAATTACTCGGCATCAATTACGCGTGTCGTGAACTGAAGTACAAGCAGCTCCTTGGCTAAAACATTGTGGGTTTCTGTCAATTACAAAAGTTTGAAGAACAAAACAATAGTTGTAAGCCAACTATATAGGAAATATTTCTAGTTATTAAAAACATGGTTGAGTACTGATATAACAACACAAACTATAGGGGAGCAAGGCTGCTAAGTCTCTAAATTCTCTCAAAGACTTTGTTTTTGAAAGCTTCATTCCTACGATCATCTTTTCTTTGTGGGAAACCCAAAGGAAAGGTCTTTGGTACCTGAAAGACAGCCTAGATTTTCCATTTAGGATCTATATCTCAAATATTTCGTTCAAGAAACCTGAAGAAATTTACCAAATTCCACTTCTACATCACTTCATTACATCGAAATTGTAAGCAAGTCCTAGGTCCTAAAAATAAGTATTTTTTCAAAGTATATTACACTTAAAAGTGAACCTAAAAGTAACAATTTGTTTGTTCCTACAGAGACATATTTTATAAACGCCAGTGAATGTAATTTCCTTTCGGTGTCATGGCCGTGAGAGCTAGCGGGCAAAACTATTTGGAGAGCGTCGAGGAGCGAGCGAGCTCCTTGGGCGAGCGAGCTGTCAAGGATGGCGCAAACAAGGCGGAAGGAAGCATCCAACTACTAATTTGATGCTGAGCGCACCAGTGAAAAATAAACCGGATATTGACGAGACTCCATCGCCGCCGCGCGCTCCTCCTCCTGCTCCTCTTCCGCCGCGCGAAAGTTCCTCTATAAACTTATTAATCAAATGATCAAAGGGAGCCAGGAGCCAGCCCAAACCCAGCGCTGGCTGCCAGAAAAATTATCAGGAAACCAGATGTCGGTGCTGCTGCTGCTGCCAGGACTCTTCGTTCGTCGTTCGTCTCAGCTGTCGCAATCCAAGGAATGCCTACAAAGGGTGTCTTTTTCTCCGCTGAGTTGTTAAACAAGGTCATGATGGTGAGAACAACTCAACTCGCTTTTAATGACATTATCTTTTAAATGGAATTTCAGGGAAATTAAACTGAATTAGGTGACACTTTCAGGCAGCTTTAACCACATTCTAAAAGTTAAGTTTAAGACTTAAGCCGAGACTTCCTTTTCGATGAGGAAAATCCCATCCAGATAGATGTACGCCATTATCAAATGAGTGAGGGTTTTCTTGAGTAGGTTTCACCTTCTTCAAGTCACAAGAAATAGAGGGTAGAACCTGGAACAGCTGAGGACAGCAGCTCTAATCGAAGAAGACGGAGCACCCTATATCTTGCCGGGTGTGTCTGTACTATACGTGTGTGAGTAGCACCTGTTTGGCATTCATTAAGACGAACAGCAAGCAACAATTGTAAGCCGCAGGCAGCCTGCAGAAGGAAAGCCAGGCAACCAGGCAACCAGGCAACCAGGCAGGCGGCCTGGAACAAAAGCCAATGGCACGCTCAATCCTCAAATGCATTTTAGGGCATTTTGGATTTAAACACACACATACACACGTGCACACGGGCACAATGGGATGACGGCTGCAGGATCAGCGTGATGGAGTCGAAGTAGAAGCAGCTGTCGCTCATTATTATAAGACCCCGGCAGATGCCTCCGTCTCTCCTTGGCACAGGACAACATTATAATGGGCAGCAACAGCAACAGCAGCATGAAACATGAAACAGTTGTCTATGAACCGAGACCTTGTACAGGGAACACATGTCCAGGGAATGCGACAAATTTGGCGCTCTGCTGGGGATTCTGGCGATTGGGGGGGAAGGAAAGTGTTTTAAAAATAATCCTGCCAAAAGCAGAAAGTAGCAGCTCTTAGCTCTGAGAGAGATTATATCTGTGAGCAGCAGAGTTCCCCCCAAGAAAGGAGATACATTAAGAGATAGAAGTAAGCCGAGGGCAGCAATTATGATAACCCCAAGCGATGAGCCAGGCAAAACCGGCTTTGACAGAAAGTCAGAGCGGGAAGCCAGGCCAAAAGGAAAGGAAACAGCTGCTTGCAGGGCCAGTTATGGCTGCCTGTTTTGTTTTTTTCGCCGCAACAAAGACAGACAGTAAGGTAACGAGGACGACTTCCTTTTCAGCCAGGAGGACCCCAGGAAAAGGGACCAGAGAAAAAGGTACAAATGCAAAGACGACGACGACAAACACATGCTCGGCTAGCTGAGAATGCTGCTCCAATGCTGCTGCTGCTGCTGCTCTGCTCCTGCTCCTGATCATCTGCCGAGGCCATCAGAGCATAGAGTACGGCAGCTGCAAGGATGCGGCGTCTAAGAATTTCATAATAACAAAACAGCAACTCAAGCGACGCCAAGGAGGGCCAGGGAGGGAGAAGGAGAGAGATGCTGCAGGAACTTACAGACGTAAGCTTTTTGTTTGCCGCCGCGGACTTGTTGACCTCCATAAAAGCAGCGCTGTAAATGGGAAAAAATATGAATATGCATGAGCTGCAGGTGGGAGGTGGGCGGTGTTACTGCCACCAGCTTATGCGCTTTCCTGCAAAGGGCAGGACATCATTCCAATTAAAATGCAGCCACACTCATCGCTAATTAATGAGCCAAGCCAAATCGCACCAGGAAGGACACGCGCTGCTCTTAAATGCAGGTGGGTGCGAGGGAGGGAGTTGAGTTTGCCAATTGATTCACTCAAACACATCCCACACACTTATGAAATACTGCCTCGAAATGCGAAATGCGAATTGCGCAATTGAAAAGCGTTTGACATGTCCTGGATCCTGGATCCTGGATACGGGGCTCTGGATTCTGGATCCATTGCCATGCCATTCAGATTGGCGGTGAAGGGGCTGGTGGCACAGTGACAAGTGCGTTATGAAAGCGCTGGTTCAGGCGTCAGCAACAGATTCCCCAACCGAACGCCATTCCAAACCGTCCTCTCATTGATGGAAATGCATTCTACTGTCGCTGCCAGAGAGCAAGGAGCTGCGCAGGATGGAGGAGCCAGCAGCCAGCAGCCAGCAGCCAAGAGCCGAGAGCTGGGAGACAGAACCCGGCGGCAACGTAACTCGTACAAAGTTTTCGATTTAACCAAGCGCAAAGTTATGTTGACGGGTTTCAGCTTCACGTGACTGCCGCCACAACCGTTCGGGATCGTCAAAAACATGTCAGAAATTCACACTAACTATGCGGGCTTCCTCACGTCCTGACCTGACCTGCATCTCGTCTGTGTCCGCGTCCTCCCGCCGCCCCCTGCCCCTGCCATGACACACCACACCATTCGGTGGTAATAGGCCCAATTAAGTTAGCCTTCATTCGTCATGGCTGGCTAGCGATGTCAGTTGACCGCAGGACGACACTGGCGTAATATGGGACGGATAGCCGTGTGAACGCACCTCGCACATCGCACATGCAAAGGCACACACTGGCCCACACTGGGAATTACATGAGAAATAGCGGAAATACTTGAGCTAAATATGTAATCAGCCAAGGCCTCGGTAGAGGGGACGGACATCAATAGTTGACAGGTCGTGTGGTCCGTCAGCTGGTGTGTTTTCCCACACACAGTAATATGCTGACCCAATTCATTATCGAAACGAATGGAAATTACACCAGGATCGATAGGTAATTATGCCGTAATTAAGGTATGACAATAATTACATAAAGGCTGAATGGCGAAATAAACATTTCAAATTCAATTTGAAATGGAAATAATTGTATGCATTGAAAACCACTAATAATATGTGTGATTACTAGACTTATAAATAAATGTATTTTATAATAAACAAAAAGAACTGGAAGTCCAGCCATGACTACGCTAATGGAAATGTTCAAGAGTTTTTCAAGAACTGCACGGGTTTGGTTAAATACAACCCAGCCATAACTAATTAATACAATTAATCAAGCGTCTCGGAGTTGTACCTTAGTTGCAAGCGCAATGATATGAATTAAAAATAAGTTATTAATAAAATATTTGTTTTTGAAAAAGAAGCGTACTTATAACAATATAACAACTCATACTGATTTATATAGAGGGTTAGAACTAGGCTATGACGACTGTAAGGCAGTTCCAGGGCTGGGATCAGCTCAGTCTTGCCAGGATCACTTTACAGAAAATTTATAAAGATTGAGACATGGATCATCTCAGGATGAGCAGTAAACAGCCACCAGGGCTCGGCAGGAGCAGAAGAGGTGCTCCACCGTTTCATCTCCCTCCTCGTCTCTAAAGCTCCCGCAGAATAAAAGATCCTTTATGATCAGTTGATCTCGTCTAGTCAATTCCCCTTACCAAACAGGAAGTTTAAACCAAATCTTAAACCTAATTTACAAGAATTAAATCAGATTCAGGTACTCACATCGCGGATCTCCTTGATCTTTTGTCCACCTTTGCCGATAACGCAGCCGGCCAGGCTCTGATGGATGAGTAGGCGCACATCGAAGTCCTCGTCGCGCTGGGGGCGGAGATCGGGATCAGTCGGGATTTCGCCAGGCTGTGCCGCACTTGCACTTACCTCCTCAAAGTATTTCAGCATTTCGGTGATTATCTCCAGCGTGGACTCGATGTCCGCCGAGATTTGGATGGTTCTGTGTCGAGCGAGCATTAAACGTGCATAGAAAGTGTTTTGGTTTTTGTTTTTGTTTTTTTTTTGATAGTGAGTGATGGCGAAAAAAGAGAGAAAAGAGTGAGGGGAAACGCATATTAGAATCGAACATTAACTGGAAATTATTTAAGGTCTAGACATTGCTCTTTTTTTCGTTTCTTTTCTTTTGTTTGGTTTATTTCGGGGGACTAGAGAACAAACTTTGGTACAGAGAGATTCAGTGAGATTTAGATAGAGAGAGAGAGAGAGAGAGAGAGAACAAGAGGGAGAGCGAATGAGATTCAGTCCCTGTTGCCATGTTTCAAACAACAAAACCACACTAGGACACACAAGACGCTTGCTGGGAGGATTTGGGTTCGGTGGTTCGGTGGACAAATGCATGATCTCAGGCGAGCCTTCCTTGCTGAGTTCGGTGGAATATATACCTCAGGCCGTGCATTTCGGGATGGGTGGTTAATCGTGGACTTGGGGTGCATTGCGGATTAGTTGCGATTAGGATTAGGATTAGCCGGAGAGCGAGGCGAGGGCGAGACGGAGCGAGTTAGACCTGGGTGGCGATCTGGGTGCTTCTTGCTTCTTGGGCAGCGCAAACTACTACAGATACTGGAGATACTACTAGATACTTCGGGACACCGAGTGCCTGCTTCGGGGGAAGAGACACATCACACATCACAATGTTCATGATAATATATACTATATATAGATGGGTTTAACTAGCGCATACAGGACATACAGAGATAGAGAGAGGGAGAGCTAGAGCTGGAGCCCAGCTCAGCCCGGTTCGGCTCTCTTCGGTGGAGAGATGCGGTGGCTATAATCTAGTAATTGGTAAAAGGTTAAAGATTTTGTTGTGGTTTACCGTTCGGGGCCTTGGGAATCGTCGACAGACACAGTGGCTTTATACTGTGCCGCACCACACAGACACATTTCATTCGGAGACGGGCGGGCAGGCAGGCGGTTGTTGGGCGGCGGGGCAGTTGATGGGCGGGCGGGCGTTCGGTTTCAGATTCGGTCGATGGGCGGTCAGACAGGCGGGCGGGCGGTCGGGCGGTGGTCGGGCGTTTGTTGGATGGACAATCGGTCGAAGGGCGGCCGATATCGGTTCGGTTTTTGATCGGTTGGGTTGATTGATTCGCCGTTTTCATGGTGTTTCGTTACATGGATAGAGATAGTTCACAGGGAAGGGGATACAGGGCAACCCAAACACATGGCACATGGGAAGGGGAGTCCCCAAAACATATCGATATATATATAGTGGTATATATATGAATATTGGAATATATATAGGCGTTCATAGGCAGATATTTTTGTAGCATAGTGTGCACGGCAACAGGGGGTGGTGCAGATTCAATTTGATTCGATTCGACATCGGGCCAGTTCGAGACACAGACACAGATCCAAGGTTACCCAGTACCCGGGCGGGACATACATATAGACCAGAGACCATGACCATGGACCAGCGGTGCAGAGTGATGGTGCGGGCGGGCGGGCGATATATATTTGGTTGGTTCGGAGGTTCGGTTCATATCGGTTCGGTTCGATTCGATCCGATTCAATTCGAGATTCGATTCGAGTTCGGTTCGGTTCGGTTCAGATGAGCGGTTGAAGATTTATTTGGTTTATGTTGGACGTGCGAACCGACGGATTTTTGTTCAAATCGAAATCGAAATCGATTGATTGATTCATTGGTTACATATGGGGTGTACGCAAGAATAGAGAGAGAGAGAGAAGAGAGAGAGAGAAAATTGTTCATTTAGTTAAAAGGTTAATTAGCGTGTAAATTTATCGTTTTATTTTCATGTGGTTCTTATTGAGTTATACAAAAACTGACTTTTGTTCCATGGTTTTTTTTCTTTTTCGATTAAATAAAGCGCCTGTTTTTGGTTGTATTTTATTTCATTAAACACCCAAGCTTCGTGGATTAATTTCCTACCAAAATGATGTTGTACTGGAGAACTTCCTTTTTTGAGTAACGAAACGATAAATAAAGAGTAAAAGAGACTCAAAAACGGTAGCCAGAGACAGAGAAAGTGTGAGAGACAGTGAAGAGCATTAGCTGAGTGCAGAGACCCGAGTTAGTGAGAAGCGTGTTTGATTTTCGATTTGTTTCTAGACTTCTCTAGGCTCCTCCGCCCAGAGAATAAGTAAAAGAGGGAAAAGAGATTGAGAGAGAGAGTGTGAGAGAGAATAAGAGTAGGGGAAAGGGGAACCTGACCGGCACACAAGACAGACTTCTCTTTCGGTTCAGTTCGGTTCGGTTTTTGGGGACTTAGGAACTCTGGTTCGAGCTAGAGATCGGAGAGTACGGAGACTGCTGCCAGAGACAAAGTCAAGAGAATTTGAGATAGTGGTGGAGGGAGAGAGTAAGAGAGAGTGAGAGGTGGTGGAGACAGAGTTCGCTAGAGAGACACACAAGAACGGAGGCAGACGCTTTCGGGATTCACTGGGGACATGGACTCGATTCGATTGGGTTACTTTTCGCTTGAAAGTTTCTAATTTGTGGTGCAACAAATAAAACATAATTGTAAATAATACCAGACGCTTCAATTGTGAATTATGCAGTTTGTGATTCTATACTTTTCATGGTTTTAAAATTATGCGGCTTGGATTATGGTATTACCTGAGTCCTCATCTTCTGGATGTGCTGTCCTCCCTTGCCGATCACAGCGCCAGCAATCTGTGGATAAACAAAATACAAAATAATAGTTTGTTATTACGCCTGCGTATTTTTTTGCCTTTAATTAAGACCAATCGACACTTACACTGCTTGGTATCAGTATGCGCACGGTCTCCTCGTTGCGGCGGTTGCGCTTCTGGTCCTGTGGTCCCTCCCCTGCATCGTTCATTTCGCGCTTCATTCTCAGTTTCTCTGCAATCGAAAAGGCGGAATTCGGAACTCGATTAGACTCGCAATTGTTTCGCCAACTGGGTATGTTGATCTCTAGCCAGTTTCGGTTCAACTGACACATAAAGTCGAGCTGCCACTGGCTCGAGTCACAAACTCTCTATGGCAGCTGTAAGTCATTGTGGGCTGAACAACAGAGTTGGCAGTTTGGCTAATTTTTTTAAAGTTATATTTTATATTTAAACTTTGAATTTAAACTTATTAACTTAAAAACTTAACTTTCTTTCGTTACTTTCCTTCGCAAAATCCAATTTCTACTAAATAAAACTAAGCGTTTGAAAAGGTTCCATCTGTTTTATGTACACCCAAAAAAATATCGTCATAGAAACTATTCTATTGTTACATGAATTCTATACTATTGAATATTACAAGATGCACATTAATTTGATACTACGAAAGTATAAAAATTAACTTATCTGCATCGAGACTTAAGAAATATCACTATCGCGACAAACAGAAAAGAACTAAATTCCAGCTAACGCGATATGTTATCGAATTTTCGATGAAGGTTCGTGTACAAATAATACTGAAAAATACACAATATTGAGTATTGAGTATAAAAACTATACTCATAAGTATACATTTGATATTATGAAGTATACTTTTAAGACAACGCGTAGAAATGTTCTTTTTTTTTGTGTAGTTTTCCTTATTGTCTACGCATAAAGTAATAAAATTTATGCTTTCAAGCAATAATGAAAATTGTAAACTTCTGCCAACAGCTGGAAATAATTTGTTTATAAATAGATAACCTAGAAAAATGTGCTTATCTTTGTATTGTAAGAACTGCTCTTTGGGAATCTTGAATAAAAGTTCTTAAATTCAAAGCAAATTTTGGTTTATAATGGCCCAAAAATGTATAACTCTATCTAGCTACTATCAAGTCTAACAGGTTTTACTGGAACAATAATCAGAATCATTCGAGTTATATCATAGGAATTTATTGTTAACTTGCTAAAAATACCCCTTTTAATGCCTTTAAATTTTATTTTTAATTCTTCAACCCATTAAATATAAGTATTTTCCTTTTAAAAATCCGACAACACTGATTAACACAGCCCAGAGAAGGCAAGAGGTGAGTGGCAGGTTTTGCTGTTGTTGTTGCTGTTGCCCACCGCAATTGAATAACAATTCAATTCAGTTTCCATTTCAGAGCCAAGCTCTGGGCTGGATCCGATCTGGTTCGTGCCGCAGCTGCACTTGACGGCGATCAGCCATCTCAAAGCCGCGCGCTGAGCTTCCAATCTGGGTAGCATCAATCAGCAGCAAACGCCCAGTGCCACCTCCACCTCCACCTCGCCACCTCCTATTTGGGTCCCCTGCAAGCCCAGAAAGCGGAAATGCCAGACAGCCAACGCTCAAACTAAACCCATATACGAGTGTGCAAAGGTATTCTCTTATTCTCTTATAGGAGTGCATATATGATTTATATATGTTGGCATAATTGAGCGAACCAGCATGTGCAATAATACAAAATGTAACGAAAAATTATAAATTTATAAAAAGAGCCAGCAGCGGGTAAGAGTACTTTGTGTGATACAACAATTGCGGGCCTTTTTGTGGAATGCTCTGCCCACCGCAATGACATGAAATCCCTCTTATATTTTTTCCCCAGGCACTAGAGGTTTGAAATATACCCTCACAGTGAGCTTGCATAAATATGTTAATATGTTATTTAATCTTTGAATGATTTAAATTTGAAACCCAATTCCCAAA
>VNJO01008716.1:0-21219 GCA_008042535.1 Drosophila tani | reverse complement strand
AAAATAATAAAGAAATAAATTCAAGGTTGTGTCAAATTTTATAAAGTTTATTTAATGTAATATATGTATTTATTTTAATGAGTAGCGTACATTCTTTTTTTTTGCATTCCTTTGCACACCGATGATTTCCTCTGTTAATGAATCAAATGCTTCGCGATGTTTTGTTTGCAAATGTCTTTTCATATTTGTAGCATGGCGCCCAGAAAGGTTTATGTCACACACATTACATTTTGATGTGTTAGTTGTTTTATCGTAATTAAAAAAATTATGCACTTTGTCCGCAACTGTTCGCACCATTTTGCAGCGATCCAACACAAAACAAAAAACTAACTCTTGCAGAATGTGCAAAAAAAGACCGCGGAAAACCTGAGGCGAAGCGAGCGGAACTCACTCAAGAGAGCGAGCAAGCTCTCGCCTCTCAAGAGGGAGAGAATAGAAAAAGGGCCTATGTGAGATCTCTCTTTCAGCTCTTTAGCAACGTAACCGGTTAGGTAACCTTAATGTTGAGAGCTTTTGCTAAACGGGACCCGGACCCTGGGAGCTCTGCCTACAATACTACAACTCGAGTGTCATCGGCTTTGCCAAATTGCTCATTTTGTTTTACGTTTTATTTATTCTCACTCATTTTACTGAGTGCCGTATGGAATGAGGCAACACGCACTCATGTTGATGCGCAATCGTGTCGTTGTGTGCATCGAACTCACTCAATTCAATTCAATTCGAGTCCATTCAATTTGGCGTATGTTGTGAGTGAAGCCATGCAGAGGTCTGCATAGATAACCCCTAGGTCGAAGTATGCATAAGAAATCTGTAACTAATACATAAGAATCAGTTCCTAACGAAATGACTAGGGACACGGCGGTTAGCTGTATAAGTTGCCAGTCGAAGGGAGCGGTACGAGCTGAACCTAAGACAAGCGATGTAATTCCTATGTCAGCTATAAGATATAGTGGTCCGATTCCGGCCTTTCCGACTATATACTATCGCAATATAGGGAAGACTATCTGCAAAGTTTCATTCTGATAGCTCTGAGAAACTGAGAGACTAGTATGCGTAGCAACGGACAGACGGTCAATGTTTTAAAAATGTAAAAACTTCGAAATTTTTTCAATTTTCCAATTGCAGACTGTAAGGGTAGTGTTGGGTTGCTCATTAGTGAGTGAACAAAAAAGAGTTGTTCACTAAACTGAGTGAGTGAACACGTTCCTTACTATTTGTTCTTTTTGTTCACTTGTTAATTTTTGCTCCTTGCTCTTTTTTGCTCACTTGTTCAGATTTGCTGTTTTGCTCACTATTGTTCAGATGTTCAGTTTTGTTCTTTTTTGTTCACTTGCTCATTTTTGCTCACTTGCTCATTTTTACCCACTTGTTCAGTTTTTTCTCTCTTCAGCTAGTCTTTTTGGCTCCTTTTTGTTCAGTAACTCTTTTTTATATAGATTGCGCAAAAATGAGCAACCACGTGCTCGTTCTTTATTTTAAATTCGAACTGCCAGTCATAGAACTGGTGAACGAATTTATTCTTTTATTATTATTTTATTTTTTATTAAATTTTGTTATTTTAGTTTTGTTTTCATTAAATTATTTTTTTTCCTTTTATAAATATTCAATACATGAAATATGAAAACATAAATATACATACATACATACGAGTATATCAGACTTAAACCAATGTGTAACAAAAAAAGTTTTTAGTCGTTGAAATGCAGTCCTCAAGTGAGCCACTGAGCAGTCAACAAAAGAGCAAGTGAACAATGAGCAGTGAACAAGTGAACAAGTGAGCAAGTGAGCAATGAACAGTGAACAAGTGAGCAAGTGAACAAGTAAGCAAGTGAACAATGAACAAGTGCGCAAAATGAGTGAGTTGACTCCCATAGGGTACAAGGGTATTATAAGTTAGTGCCAACCGAGAATGTATGTAACAGACAGAAGGAGGCAACTCCGACCCCATAAAGTGTATATATTCTTGATCAGCGTCACCAGCCGAGTGGATTTAGCGATGTCCGTCTGTCCGTATGTCTGTCTGTCCCTGTGAAACAACAGATCTCAGAGACTATAAGAGCTAGAGCTACCAAATTTTGTGGCGACATTGGAATCTGTTGCACGCAGATCAAGTTTGTTTTAAAATTTGGCCACGCTCACTTCCACCCCCGAAAATCATAAAAAACGGTATATAAGCTACAGTCGTGAGTTTCGACCTAAAGTAAATAGATAAAATAACTAATATTCTGAAAATTGGAGTAAAATCGGATGATAAGTATGGAATGTATTATTCAATAAAGTTTCTGTGTATGCTTCTTCTTCTATGTTCAGAGCGCACTTGCGTGTTGCTCAACATGCAATATTTGTCTTTTTTAGGTTTCCGACCCCATAAGGTAACATATATATGTATATTCTTGATCAGCTTCACCAGCCGAGTCGATTTTGCCATGTCCGTCTTTCCGTCCGTATAGGGAAACAGACCTCTTAGACTATAATAGCTAGAGCTTCCAAACTTGGAGACATCATTCTAATCTGTCGCACGCAGATCAAGATTGCCTTCAAACTTGACCACGCCCATTGCCAGATTTTCGGTTTAACTTAAGCAGATTGCAGTTGTAAGCCAGCAGTATTGTAGATAGTCTTATATTTACTTCGACAAGCCGAAGTTTATATATGTACATGTGTAATGGTGATTGCTCATTTCCACCCCCACGCACACCCCCTCAGATAACAGACAGGAGTTGTGTTCTATTTGAAACCTCAGTGAAATCCTTTTTTGGACGTCCATGATGTAAATTTGATGCTTTTGGTTGCAAACAGCATTTTAGAATTATAATTTACATGCACTCAAGCCAATAAGAATAATTTTTTTCAAAAATGTCGACTGTTTCTTCTAACAATTTGCTAAAACAATGCATTCGATTTACAAAATGTTACAAAAACGAATAAACATTCGTTTTTTAATTCTTCCAAATCCGGCTAATACTTCCTGATTTTTTATGTCTTTAATAAGGGGAATTAATCACATTTCAATTCTTTACGCAAGTGAATCGCCTTCTTTAAGTTAAATGTTAAACAAACAAACAACGGCAACAACAATATTACAGACACAACAAAAAAACAGCGTCCCTCCTAGATAGAGCTGCTGGAAAATAAATTGGGTTAGGTTGCATTTAGTAATGCCACATGTGCATCTACAGGCTTCTGCAGCTGAAGTAAATATTTTTATAATCTTGAAATATTAATAAATACTAGAATGTATACTTCATTGGCGGGCAACCTGGGGAAACACTTAAAAGTTTACCTAAACCTTGTAATGCAAATCTCATGAGTATGGGCAGAATGCAGCAAAGGAGGACTTAAGAATCAGCGCTGACACCATTTTGGCGGGAATTAGCTTTTTTTAGGGGCACGTTTTAGAAAACTAACAATAACTAATCCTTTATTTAACAAGCAAAATCATCATTGTTTATGATATTACAATATATATTGTATATAATAAATATATTAAAATAATATCATATTTTTATATCAATTTGTTATATACGATATGTATTCTTTATTTAAAATGGTCCTTTGTAGCCTAAAATCTACACCTGGGAAATATATTTAGTCATTGCCTATAATTAATTAATATCATTTTCCGATATATTTTTAATTTGGTTAGTTTTGTTTAACTTTTCCATTAGATTAAGCTATTTTCCGCTAAAATTCTGTCAGCACTCGTTATTATCCACGATTGCGTGATACAAAACTGCCCATGCGTAAAAGCGAGATAGCAAGCTGTAACCTTTTTTGCAAGCAAATGTTTCTTTGTATTTTTTATTTTGTCAGTTTTTTATTACTTTTCCATTAGAATAAGGTATTTTCCGCTAAAATTCTGTCAGCACTAGTTAATATCCACCGATGCGTGATAGTACAAAATTGCTCATGCGTAAAAGCGAGATAGCAAGCTGTAACAGTTATTTGCAAGCAAAACGGTGAGCGGTGGTGGGGGTCACTTTATCTCGCTCTATCTCGCTGATTTTCTTGACGACTATGACTCTGTTTTACTCTGTCCCAGAAAATCCATGACGCGCCTAAAAAAGTTTCACTTAAAAAATCGACAGACCCCAATATTGGATTGGGATGATTGAGATGTCAATCGATGCGTATTCGAAGCTAGATCACAACAACATTAAAAATTAGGGGATTTTTGATCCAATGGCTCCAACAGCTCCCATTTTCAAAATTTTAAATTTTGCACTTTCACTATTATTTCTCTTGAACTAATCCGTTTTGGACTGCCGTCCAACATGATACTATAGAAGCATTTTTATTACCCCAAAATAAAAAAAACATTTATGTTCATTTCGCCATTTGGTTAATTATATTATTTTTTAAAAATCATAGGTTATTTTATAGGAAATAATTTTTCAATATATTTTGTGAAAAAATCTTAGAATATAACTGAAAATACGTAACCTTATTATGTCCAGAAAAGGTCAAAAACTTCTATGGTGTACTTCTTTTTAAAAAATTTCGAATGTCGAATGATTTACTCGGAATGATTTACTCCAGGCTGAAGGCGAGCAACTATTTCGACTATGTTAACTTGATCGTTGTGGCAACTTTTCCGGTGCGAATGTTCACTTTTCAGTGGGGGAACCGAATATATCGTTTACAGACAGAAACAGCTGAGTTTACAGAGTGAAACAGCTGAGATTGGAACATCACAAATTGATGGTGGAATATTTTGAGAAAATTTGGACCGAAAATATATATGGAATTTGACAACTGAGACGGTGTCATCATAGACGGTGGACGGTAGATGGGGGATAGAGCCTAGTGTGATTTGACTATAAGATCAGTACGAAAGTTGTACAGGCTTTTTATTCCCTTGCAGAGGGTATTACAATTTTGCCATGATATTTGCAACGCCGTGAAGGAGGCACCTCCGACCCCATAAAGTATATATGTTTTTGATCAGCATCACCAGCCGAGTTGATCTAGCCAAGTCCGTCCGTTTGTCGGTTTGTCTGTCGGTTTCTACGCGAACTAGTCTATCAGTTTTTGAGCTATCGGGCTGAAATTTTCAGCATAGTCTTATTTCTTAAGCACGCAGTATATATGTCGAAACGGGCGAAATCGGATCATAATATCTTATAGCTGCCATAGGAATGATGGCGAAATTAATGTAACAAAAATTTTAACTTTTATGTTTTTCAACGTATTTCTATAAATTTCGGGATATAGCATGTTTTTACGGTTTTAAAATTACGGTTTTAATGTCATCAAGATCAGGCAACTATATCATATACATAGCTGCCATAGAAGAGGTCGGTCGATTTATATGAAAATGCAAAACTGTAAAATGTATAGTGTGTGTGTAAATGATATACAAATTTACAAACTTCTGTATTTTTTCAATTTTACCAAACTGGATCGATTTTCAAGGATCCAATTGCATACTGCAATGGTATAAAAACTTCGGTTTATCTAAGTTAGCTTTTTTTCTTGTTTTTTTGTTTTTACATATTGAATATACTGCACAATATAAAGTGAGTGCAGTATTTTGAGAACACTCTACAGTACTCTATACTTACTCTATACTTAGAAGTGAATATATTCATCCAAGTCTATACTATGTACCTCTAATTACTGAAATTGCTAATATAATGTGTAAGGTGCATTATTAAATATTGTTATTAATGAATATTGAAAGGAAATTATTCTGAAAAATTAGAATAGGTACTTCTTAAGATGTCAATAAAATTTTGTTATTTTAATCTATTTTTAATCTTTGTTTTTTAATTCCAGAGGCTGAGTAATGATCACATCTGTTACTTTTTGTATCAAATATTACGCGGACTAAAGTACATACACTCGGCAAACGTTTTACATCGGGACTTAAAGCCAAGCAATCTACTATTGAATAAAACGTGCGATCTAAAAGTATGTATATTTTTCTTTTAATAAACTCTCACCAATGTTCTATACTTGGGATGGCACCTACAAAAAAATAAGATTGATAAATCAATACTGCCATTATTTTATATCAAAATATATATGCAATTATTATTATAAACATTTGAAAATAAAAATCGTAATAATAGGGAAGGGGATTCCTCTAATAATTACTATTAATTACATATGTGGGATGGGATCGAAAAACTTAAAAAACGTGATTACGTATTATATGGACACCCCCAAAATTCCTTGCTCTGGTAGTACTCTTTTTTCCCCACAGCTGTATAGCACTAAAAAACTTCGAACTTGGTGCTTCACAAAGCGCCGGACACGATAATTCGAAAATACATCCCATTGAGTACATTCAGTACTGCGCATTAGTTCATAGGTAGTAGTACGACTGCTTACAAGGGAACCACCAGTAGTTTTAATTTTTGTATAAAATGTCCGCCTATAGTGTCAATCGACACTACTTCGTTTACTTCACAGTAATAAAAATTAAAGATTTTCACGCAAATCAAAACTTATTTTGAGAATAATATAAATTAAATTAGGGAGATTTTTTAATATTTTTAAGAAAACTTTACTTTATTTAATTTTATATCTATTTAGGACGAATAATTTTAAATGTTTATAAAACTGTGTAGAAGCTCAGCTCTTCTATTTTACATAACAATTACATTTTAATATCTTAAAGTAATATTGCTGTTTTTATCTATTTCTTTATCTATATATGTATATATTTTTCTTATGTCAATTTTTTTTTTCATTTGAAAAGTGTAGCTTTTTTTGCAAAGCTAAATCCGACTGTTCATCACATCTATAAAAGTTAACAGACCATCTAAAGCAGTGATGTCCACACAAATACAATGACATGTGACTTGCATTTGTGTGCGTAAGAGAAAAACGAAGTTGGCTTCGTGCGAGACGTTTTAATGCTTTGCACTGCGCAAAAGAAACGGAAACTTCAAACTTAATAAAATAAATTGTTTCTTGCTAAATATATTAGAGCTGAAATAATTAGTTATTAGAAATTACTAAATAACAAATAATTAAATAACAAAAATAAAATAATAAAGGAACAAATTAAACATTTCGCATCCCCATAAATTTTGCAATAAAGAAAAATGCATATTCCCATTCTGCCAAAAACATTTTTGTCAGTGCATATTTAATGAGTTGCGCAGCGAGATCTTGCTCCGTTGACGGCTGAACAGCAACTGATTTGATTTTCGTTTGCGCTTCGTTGTCGAATTCCACGAAGCAAACGAAACACGCGCACGAAGACGCTTGCCGAAGCCACGCGACCGTTTACACTGTCTGTGTAGCGGCAGAGAACCGGCAGAGTTTTTACCAACCACAAGAAGCGGGCGCTTGGACATCACTGATCTAAAGCGTTGTTCAACACCGTACCTTTAATCTAGTAGTTGTCGACCAAAAAATTTAAAAAAAAAGTCTGATTTTATAAAACTTTGAAAATCCACGATAAATCTATTTATCAGCGGAGTTCTGGAGTTGTGGGCTTCTTTGATACTTTGGGTCAACAACTTTTAAAAAAAACACGTCTCGATTTTCCAACGGATTTTTTTTCGAGTTTTTAGGATGCCAGCAACATGTTTACATTTGAGTTAACGGATTGAAATTTCTTTACTTTGTAATATCGGGCTCCAGCACACAAAGTACTTATCCAAATATATATATTTAATGTATGGAAAATTTAAAAATTTGTTCAACACCTGTATATTGAAACATCGGTTGGCTAAATTGGTTGTCTACACCTCGCAATATAAAATAAAACTTTAACAAATCTTTTTAAAAAAATGTACGCATAGAAAAAAAATATTTATATATTTATATATAATTTATGACATTTTCGTGATCTGGGGGCTCAACTTTACCAGAAATTCACATCAACAGGCTTAGAGCATTTTGAGTGTAAACTAGTGTTTTAGGCCGATTAAGATATAATCGACCGGTTCGGGCCACATATATGCTAACGGCAACAGAAAAAAGTTTCTGCAAAGTTTCATTCAAATAGCTCAAAAATTAAGAGACTCGTTTTGCAAGACCGACTCGTCTGGTGAAGCTGTTTTATTAGGTCGGAGATGCTTCGTTCGCTGCGTTGAAAACTTTTCAAAGTTATAATATGCTGCAAGGGTATTAAATTATCAAAAAAATATATCTACAATATGAGATATATCAAAGATCGATATGGGCAAATCAAGTCGCTAGATCCAATGGTATAATCAGGTAGATCTATAATAAACAAAACCATTACACATTCATTAATATATATATTTATAAACTTCTTTTATAGATATGCGACTTTGGTTTGGCTCGAATCGCAGATCCTGAACACGACCATACAGGATTTTTAACGGAATATGTTGCTACTCGGTGGTATCGGGCACCCGAAATAATGCTCAATTCAAAGGGATACACCAAATCAATTGATATATGGTCTGTTGGTTGCATTTTGGCAGAAATGTTAAGTAATCGACCAATATTTCCTGGAAAACATTATTTGGATCAACTCAATCATATTCTTGGCGTATTAGGGTCACCATCTCGTGAAGACTTGGAGTGTATTATAAACGAAAAGGCAAGTATTTCTAAAAACTTATCTTCAATTTTATTAACGGTCGTTTGGGCAACAGGCTCGCAACTATTTGGAGTCTTTACCCTTTAAGCCAAATGTGCCATGGTCCAGATTATTTCCGAATGCTGATGCCTTGGCTTTAGATCTTCTTGGAAAAATGTTGACTTTTAATCCGCATAAACGAATTCCTGTGGAAGAAGCTCTTGCACATCCTTATTTGGAGCAGTACTACGATCCTGGAGATGAGGTACTTATACTATTATTACGTGAAATCACTTTAAACAAAAAAAGAAACTAACCTCGCCAAGCCGACTTTTATATAACTTGCAGATAATACCAGAAAAAACAAATTTTAAGATTATATATTAAATTTTAAGGGGCAATTCCATTGGGAAAATATCCTGTAAAGGCGGCAGAGTCATCTCTTGAATAGTTTTTGAATGGTAACGTTCTAAGGAGTGACATCATAACTCAACGTCAAATTGACCGACCGCTTTCAAATTAAAACTGAGTATTCTTGACCCCTTTCAGGGTATTATAATTTTGATTAGAAGTTTGCACCGCAGTGAAGGAAGAATCTCCGACTTTATAAGGTATATGTATTCTTAATCAGCAGCACCCCCCAAGTCGATCCAGCTATGTATGTCCGTCTGTCTCTCAGTTTTTGAGCTATTTAAGGGGGGGTAGGGTTAATTCGGTGCAAAACGGGTCACTTTTCAAAATTTTTTTGTGGCGAAACGGCTGGAGCTAGTTTATTTATTTAAATGACATATAATAAGGTAACATTTAGACAAATTTTCTAAAAATGTTTTATGGAAAAATATTTACATGTATAGGAGTTATAGGGAATTTCCTGAGGCCCCTCCAAATAAAGTTGATTTGCGGTGTACATCCTTACTGTCCACAGAATCGTCCGATATGAAAACCATAATATGCATTAGTTAAAGAATAATTGGCTGGAAGTATCACCGTGGAGTTTTTCTTTTGTTAAATTTTTTTTCGATTTTTCATGAAAGTTTAAAATCAAAGATTCAATTCTTGACTAAAAAAAAAAAAAAGATTTATTGTTAAATAAAAAATGTAATAAAAAATAAATTTAAAAAAAAAACACGACGTTGATACCTGGAGAATTAGTTGCCGAAGCTGTGTGCAAAATTTCAAAACGATTGGTAGATTTTTAGTAATCGTGTATACCGACTTTGAAAATGGCACTTTTCAGGGGAGCGCTTTAAAGTTTTGACTGCCCATACATCGAACATAGAATGACCTCCGTTCAACTAAGCATTACTTCGTTATTTTTGCTCCGATCGATGTCAAATTTGGACGTTATGTTCTTCAGATGTTAGGCATTCATATAAATACAATACCCTCCCCTTAAATGACACTTTGCAGATAATCTTCTTTCTATTGCAGTTAGTATATATATAGGCCGGAATCGGACAATTATATCTTATAGCTGCCATAAAAGATAGGGCCAAAATGTTAAATTTTCGCTATTTTTGAAGATATTGGGCTCAAATTAAATATATGACCCTTTAAATATATTATAGCTTATCAATTTAAATTTTATGCATATCGTTCCGCTATATCTTATAGCTGCCATAGAAATGATCGGAAAATTAATGGAAACAAATTATAAATTTCGAGGTATAGCCATTTCTTACGGTTTTAGAATTTCGGTTTAAATTTCATTAAGATCGGAGCACTGTATCATATAGCTGCCATAGAAGCAATGGTTTGATTTATACGAAAATGTAAAATGTAAGATGTGTAGGTAAATGATTTAAAAATGTAAAAACATCGATATTTTTTCATTTTTACCAAAATGGATCGACTTTCATTGATCCAACCAATTGCAGACTTCAAGGGTATACAAACTTCGGCTTACAGAAATTAGCTTTCTTTCTTGGACGGCGTGCAAATCGAGAATGTTTGTAACAGGCAGAAGAAGGCATCTCCTACCCGAAAGAATGCATAAATAGCTTATCTGAAGTCTAAAAAGTGTATGGTTTTCTAGCAAACGTCGTGAACTCATTGTGTCGCACAATACGTGTCGCACGCCACTTTTTCTTTTTATATAATTTGCATTATAACTAAAGAACCAGAGGTTCCCCAATGGATGTTTTTGACCTAAGATTTTTTATACCCGGTACCCATAGGGTACAAGGGTATTATAAGTTTGTGTCAACCGAGAATGTATGTAACAGACAGAAGGAGGCATCTCCGACCCCATTAAGTGTATATATTCTTGATCAGCGTCACCAGCCGAGTCGATTTAGCCATGTCCGTCTGTCCGTCTGCCCGTCTGTGTGTTTGTGTGAAACAACAGATCTCAGAGACTATAAGACTATAAGCTACCAAAATTGGTGACAACATTGGAATCTGTTGCACGCAGATCAAGTTTGTTTTAAAATTTGGCGACGCCCACATCCGCCCCCGAAAATCATAAAAAACTGTATATACGCTAAATTCGTAATTTTTGGCTAAAAGTAAATAGTTATAATAAATAAGTAGGCATTCGCAAACGTGTTCTGAAAATTTGAGTAAAATCGGATGTTAAACATGGAAGTTATTAAACAATAAAGTTTCTGTGTATCCCTTTTTCTTCTTCTCTCTCTCAAAAGCTAAGAACTCAGACACTCGAAAAGGGTTCCGTAGCATTGAGTCAAAACAAGAGGTCAATAATCACCCACTGCTCAGGAATACTTTCCGGGTGTCTGAGCACATAGCTTTTGAGAGTGTGCCAGTGCGGGTTGCGCAACATGTCCCTAGCAACATTTGTCTTCCTTTGGTGTTGCTCAACATCTTTCTAGAAACTTTTGTCGTCATTTCTCAACATTTTCTTTTTTCCATGTTCATGTCTAATTTAATTTAACCCACAATGCCTTGGGTACCGGGTATCTCACAGTCGGACACACTCGACTGTAGCTTTTCTACTTGTTAAAGCCTTATACCTCTGAAAGTACGCCTGGTTTCGGGGTTATTAAGCCTTGAAAAGTGCTAAAGCAAGCAGTGCATGATACTTTGACCGCGATTTTTTCTAATTTGGTACGTGATGGAAACTTTTTCGGATTAGTAATGTACCGATAAAAATCTTTTAGAATCAATAAAAAAGTTTGATTTTTGTCGACCTGTGTTTTTTGTGAAAGAATACATTTTGTTGCTCGAGTTTTTATATTTATTTATTAAAAGCATTATGTTGTTAATTATTCGTGTAAGAATAAAATTCGTTGCTCTAGTTCCTACCCTTGCTAGAGTTGTATGGATTTTGCATAGGAATTAATGTATTATTTATATTTTTTGCCAAAAAAATCTGAAAAATGTGCAAAGATTTTTATACAAATTTTGCAATTAAACAAAAAATAAAAAAAATATTTTCAAAAAAAAAGCTGGAAAAAAGTCATACCCTTAGGGTTCAAGGGTAAATTTGAACCTATGGGTAGGTTTTTTCGGTTAAGGAATAAATTATTGGAAATATAGAGTTTTATGCAGAAAATTTTTTTTCTGAAAATTTAAGTATAATCGGATGATAATCGTGAGAGATATTAGCAATAAGGTTGAAATTTTAAGGCAGGCCCGTAACCGGTTGCGGAAATTATAGGAAATATAGAGTTTTATGCGGAAACAATTTGTTCTGAAAATTTAAGTATAATCGGATGATAAACGTGAGATATATTAGGTTAAAATTTTAGGGCAGGCCAGCAACCGGCGGCGTAGCATGTAGATTCCACACTGAGTCGTGGGTTTTTAGTTTGTTTCACAAGTTAAATCCTGGTGCTGAAGCCAAGCCTTGCTTATACACTCCACACACTTCGCACACGTCCCGATTGGTATAAATAACTCTCCCAGAGTATTCTGCCGCTTTGTATGGGCTATATTAAGAGACCTTATACATTCTAACAAAATTGTCGTCTACATGAATGTCATAATCATACCGACAACAAGCGAGGAAAGATGACTTTCTGTTTTAAGAGAACTGCTCAAAGTAGCATCTAAAGCAAGGTTGCAGATTAAGTGGGGATATAGGCCAATTCCTAAAGCTGAAAATATCATTTCTGGGGTACGTTATAGAGAACGCTACCATAGCTCCATCGGATGATAAGATAAAGACAGTTGTTAACTACCCAAGGCTGTACTCTGGCAGCGAAACCTTAGTTTTGAAATTCTAAAGAGTCTTCTGGTCTCTGCACCAGTTCTAAGGCTGTATGATTCCTGTGCCATAACAAAGCAAATTTGGATTCGGTGGAATTCTCTTTCTAAAAGACTCAGAAGACCAACTATTTCACCCAGTAGAATTTATGAACAGGAAAAAACCAAGTGCGAGAAAAACTATAGCGCGTATGAGCTTGAAGTCTAAGCCGTCATAAATGACGTTAAGAAGTGGCGAATTTACCTTTTGGGAATAAATTTCAAAATTTTTACAGATTACGTAGCATTTTCGATGACCATGAAAAAGGACAATGTTCCCCCAAGAGTCGCTAAAGGGCTATGTTCTTGCAGGAGCTCAAGTTTTCTGTGGAGCACAGATCAGGAACGCAGATATAGCGTATAAATGCGCTCAGTCGCCTGAACTGCTTCTTAATCAAAGAATCGACAAAATATAGTTTTCGTGAAGCGCAAAACAGGGACGAGTGGATCAAAGCAATTAAAAAGGTACTGTGTTCACACATGAACACGTTTTTATATATATGTATATGCATACATACATACATACATATATACATATGTAGATCTGTAACAAATCTATGCAGCTGTGATCTGTTTGAGCGCATGTGCGCGTATCTCTAAAACAGCGGCCACTTAGGCCCAAGCACAGACAAATATGCAATCTGAGCCCCTGCGTGGGTTACAAAATATCTTCAATGACAAGTGCGGGATAGCTGTGTCTTCCCCATCGACTCAAGAATGTATCCCATGTTAGGGTTAAACAAACCACTGCGTTGGTCTAACGATAAGACTAGTTTTAAGAATCTTATGATCGCTACGTAAGGGCGGACTTAGAAATAAAGATTCAGTTTGAAATATCAACTCAAGAAATGTAGACGTTTGCTTTATTTGCAGCCTCTCTTACATACTGGAAAACGTGGAAATGTATGTAGACATTTTCATTTAAAATAATATCTTCTACAAAGATACAGTGAACGAGCTTTTAATTGCCCCAGAAGCCATGCATGAGGACATAATCGGAATAGTTCATCTTGAAAGTCACTATGGAGCTAACTCGAGAGCTCGTTGAAAAGTCCTATTAAATAAAAAAACAAATAGTATTGTCATGTGGGTAGGGTTCACCAAATCCTTAATGACACTCCACCTAGAACCACAAGGTATTCCCCATTCAAAATCCTTACAGGATTGAATATGAGAAAGTAGGATGATGATTTAAGAAAACTTTTAGATGACATTGAAATCGAGGAACTAACTAACAAGCGGGATGAAATAAGGAAAAAATAACAGGAAAATATTGAGTTATCCAACAAGAAAACATAAAAACTTTAAATGAGAGAAAAAAAAGATAAGAACGGATTACAAAGTTAATGAACTCGTAGGAATTAAGCTTACTCAATATGGAATATGAATGAAACTCAGACCTTAATTTTGCATGTAGACCTTCATGTGCATAGAACCCGGCTTTTGCATTTGTGTGAGCGAATCGAACCTCGATTTACCGCCTCTTCTTCGACACCTACGCACCTCTACATAACCACTTGCCTTGCACGTACGCAGCAACTATGTCTTCGAATACGGTACCATTAAGCAAGCGTCTGCGCAGCAACAACAACCACTATACCGGTAGCAATAACGAGCGTGTGTCCTCACCTCAGCTGCTAGAGATGCTCAACTTACGTCTCCAAGAGCAAACCCTAAAAATCACTGACCTGGTCCAAGACGCAAAGCAGTGTATTCCCGGTGGCCTTTTGACTCGTCTGGATGGAACCGCAGCTGATCTAAAGCTGATGAGAGATGATGATGATCTAAAGCTGATGATATTACGCATATTATAAACACCGCAGTTACCACATCCACATTTCCATCCCCATGGAAGTACGCAAAAATTGTCACAATACCGAAAAGTCAAAATAGAGTTTAGACCCATATCCCTACTTCTTTTATTGTCATAACATTTTGAGAACATACTGGCGGCACAGATTCAACCCTTTATAGACAAATAATTCTATGCTTAGTAACAAACAATCTGATTTTAGTAAAAGAGCGCTTCAGCGAATCCTGCTTCAGATGTGGGGCGGAAAGGCACAAAATTGCAGCGTGCACCAACCCAGCGAAGTGCTTCAGATGCGTGGATTTGAAGAAGCCGGATGTAAACCATCAGGCCGGCGGGCGATACTGCCCCCTGTCGTCAAACAGAGCCAATCGCCCAAGAAAGGCATGAAGATGGTTCAACTTAATTTGAATTTGGTGCCGACTTCGCAGCCTGTCGCTCAACGACAGAGCCCGTGGTGGACGCCAGAGGAAGATTCCCGTTAATCGCTGGGGATTTCAACGCCTGGGTTGTGTATTGGGGAAGCTCCCGCACCAACGCGAGGGGTAACGTCATCCTCGAGGCTTTTTCCCAATTGCAGACCGCCCTCCTGAACTGCAGACTTTCAGTCGAGCGGGAATAGGCTCGATGGTGGATCTCACATTCGTGAGCAGGTCTAAAGCTAGGATGTGCAAATGGGAGCTCAGCGTATATACAAGGTATATACAGCTAGCGACCACTTTGCGATCGTTGAGCATCAGTACCCCGCCCCCTATGCCGCACTAACTCGTAAGAGTTACAGGGTGGAATCGCTCAACATCGAGGCCTTCGCGGAGCGCATTGCTAGAATGGAGTGCACTGGCAATGCAAAACAAAGGGCTGAGTCGGCAACCCATCAACTCCAAGCAGCTTGCGACAGCTGTATGGTAAGCAGGAGAGGACACACTCGTCACCGTGAACCCGTATACTGGTGGACGCAGACTATTGCCAATGCCAGAAGGGACTGTTTCAAGGCAAGGCGCCGATACCAGCGCTCACGCGGAACCACCGTTCACCTGGAGAGGCGATCCGAGTATAAGAACTGTCGACGAGCCCTCAATGCAGCTATAAGAGCCAACAAGCAAAGGTGCTTCGTCGACCTTTGCGATTCGGCAGGTAGCGACCCTTGGGGAAGCGCATATAAGACTGTAGTGAAAAAGCTGAACAGCTCCAGGCAGTTAGCTCAACTAACCCAGGAGAGTCTTGTGCGCATCGTCGATCACCTGTTTCTCGGGATGTCAATGTCCCGCTGGTAACTCCCTGCAACACTTCGCAGGCGTGCTATGAGCCCGTCTCGGCAACAGAGATTTTGGCGGCAGCAAGTAGGGTCAACACAACCAAGGCTCCTGGCCCGGACAACATTTCGAGTCGCGCCCTCAAGCTGGTCCTCTCCCTCCGACCGGAGTTATTTGCGGATCCTCGACGGTTGCCTCAGAGCGGGCATCTTCCCAGCAAGCTGGAAGATCCAGAGACTGGTGTTCCTCCCGAAACCGGGAAAACAGCCGGACCAGCCGTCATCTTTTCGGCCAATCTGTCTCACAGACGGAGTTGGAAAAGTGCTGGAGCACCTGATCGGCACCAGGATGCAGAAGGCTGTAGTGGCGATTAGCGACCTCTCTGAAGCCCAGTTTGCCTTCAGATTGGTTAGTTGATTTCGCCAAGGATGCTATCGCAGGCCGTCGCTGGAAAGGAAGGGCTAATGAATACTGCCTGGTAGTGACATTTGACATACGCAATGCATTCAACACGGCGAGATGGTGCAGCATTATGGAGACTCTGACCAATTTCGAGGTCCCCCCGTACCTACTGAGGATAATGGGGAGCTATTTCGATGAGCGGATCCTGAACTTCGAGACACCTGCAGGATGGGAATCCATCGAACTGTCCTGCAGAGTTCCACAAGGTTCATTCCTGGCTCCCATTCTGTGGAAAACCATGTACGACGAGGGGCTCTGCCTAGCGCTGCCTGGTCGTACAGAACTGGCGGGTTTCGCAGACGATATTGCGGTCGTCGTCGTCGCCAAGGAGCTGGCCACAGCAGAGGACCTCTGCAACAGCAGTGTGAACTTTATTCACTCATGGCTGACCAGAGTGGGACTCCAGCTGGCCCCCTAAAAAAAATCAAAGCCGTGCTCGTGAGCAGCAGAATGCGAGTGGAGACTCCAAATATTCGAGTCTGCGACGCGCTGATCAAATCGACCAGAGCGATCAAGTACCTCGGGTTAATGCTAGACACGAGGCTTTCGTTCCGCGAACATCTCGCGTACGCAAGCAATAAGGCGGCGGGATCGTTTCGTTCTCTATCGCGTATCCTGTTGAACCATAGAGGCCCGAAGCAGAGGTCCAAGCTGCTCTATGCCGCGCCGGTATGGAAGCACTCCATGTTGACGCAGTCGTACTGCCACTCGTTGAACGCCACCCCCAGACTGGCTGCCCTCCGCATCTGCAGCGCATTCAGGACGGTGTCGGACCAGGCTGCGTTAGTCCTGGCAGGGACTCCACCGCTTGATCTCCTTACCTCCGAGCAGGCCTCTGTTCACGAGCAAGTGCGCGAAAGAGCCCTAACTTCTGGAGAGAGAGAGAAGCGGCGCGTGCCGGGGCTAAGCGGACGACTTTGGCAACCCGCTGGGAGAGCTCGATTAAGGGACGCTGGACCTTTCGGTTGATTCCAAACCTGGAGGTCTGGACCAGTAGACAGCATGCCCAGGTTAACTTCTACTTGGCACTAGTGCTGAGTGGTCACGGCTGCTTTCGTGGCTACCTACACAGGTTCGGGCACGAAGCATGCGGGTGGTACTCAGCCGGCGAGGAGGAGTTAGCGGCAGGTTCGCGGATGAGAGACAGGTACTGGAGGAGGAGCTGAACACAGTGATCCCGACGGACAACCTGGTGGAGACCATGCTTCACAGTGACGTCAACTGGAAGAAGGTCAGCGATTTCGCCGCGCTCGTCATGACCGGATTAAGGTCTGACGAGCAAAAAAGACGACAAGTGCAGTAAGGAATGGGCCCTCTGCTTTCGCGAAGAAATGCTTTGCGGCGGTACCGCGGAAGTGTCGGACCCTCCTGTATTAAAAAAAAAAAAAGCTCCGTGCTCTTAAAACCAAGAGCGTCTCAGTTTATTTCTAAAATCAAAGAATTTTTGCAAGCTTTAAGATATTTGAACTTATTTTAACTTTTTTTTATCTTATCTTATATTAATGTAAAATAATTTATGTATTTTTGATTACTTGACTTAATTTTGTTATTATTTAAGTAATACTTAAAATATAATTAAATAAATAATTATTTATTTATTTTATCTTAAAATTTTTTCCAAATCTTTGTGACTAACGCAATAAATATAAGTCTTTACTTGTAGCGTTAGGATATAAATATGAGATAGAGAAAGTCGGAAGCCAAGAGGGTCCAAAAGTAACAACTACAGCAGCAGAGTACATGAAGAAGTGGAGTTCATTCGGGGGCGAATGAAATTGCAGGATGGCCGATTGTAGGATTAGGGTATTTCGGACATGTGGATATTTCTATTATATCATTAACATTGACATTAACAGAAGCACCGCCAGTATTTTAATTTTGCAGTATATTGCTCTCCTCAAGTTTGTTCTAGTATAATTCCCGATACCACAATCGTTCATCGAAGTCATTCGATAGTATCGTAAACTTACAGCGCCAAAAAGATATCGAAATCGCAGAAGTTTCCAGAGAGTTGTCAACGAGTTAAGAAGTGCGTTTTTAATCCAAAGAAGTCGGTGTTAAATTAAATTTAAACAATAATAACCATTATCTGTTAAACACCATTAAACAATCCATGTAACTTTCACCCAAAATAAACATAATTTGTAACCCTATATACATATATATGTCGGAGATGTATAAGAAGAAACAGAATGTAAATGATATGTCAGAGAAGTATAAGAAGAAACAGAATGTAAATGATATGTCAGAGATGTATAAGAAGAAACAGAATGTAAATGATATGTCAGAGATGTATAAGAAGAAACAGAATGTAAATGAAATTCTAAAGCGTTAAGAGAGATAAACAATATAGAACAAATGAAACTACACATTAGGTTATCTTTGGCTCCTTTTACTTGCATAATTGCTGAGAGCGAGGATTGAGAACGAGAGAGAGTGTCGTCTCAGCCGAGTGTGGCGCGGTCGGGTGTTGGTTGACTCTGAGAGAGCGAAAGATCAAAGAGGAATGGGCAATTGGTTGACGCTAGACTGCATGGCGCGTGCCATGAGAAGCGGGGAGAAGGAAGCCATTTTCAGTTTGCTTTGAGGTCTGGAACAGAGAAGCACTGGTAGTTGACCGCGACTCACTGCGCATCAGCATCAAAATGGAAGAAGAAGAGCATCAAACGTCTCAGCCCCTGACATATATATATATTTTTTTTTCAACAACTTCAAATTCTCAAAATTTGCTCCGAAAATTAAAATCCGACAGAGTGGCAGGATTGGCATATGGTATATTGATTTGAACGTGAATGATTTCAGAAATTTAATGGCTGATTTGGATATGAAATTACTAAAATGCTTATTTTAATAACTTAACATACATAATGCTTAACAGTTTACTGGAGAAGAAAGATTTGTAGTGTTTTAAAATCGCTGGGCAAAAGTAGGTGTTTTCGATCAAATCGAAATACCCGGTCTAGAGCACGGTGGTTTGGAATTGGGACAGTAAATTTACTGTATTTATAATGTTACCGTATGTTGGGACCTAATTTGGTAGAAAAAGTGTTCTGATGTAATTATTGATTTAAAAATTAAGAGTTGTAATGTTATTCATGATTTAAAAATTAAGAGTTCTTGTTTTGTAAAAATATTTTGACTTTGGTTTGAAAGTCATGGCGGAGACGGTTCCATAGACGGATAGTGTACAAATGAACTTCACACTCAGACAAAACATTTGGTAATTCATTAACTTAATTTGATAACAAAAAGGCGCCTAGGCCTAACCTAGTGATGTAAATTTGGGTCGAAACATCGATGTCGATCTTCATCGTTGTTTGCAAAATGATACATCGATGTTTTGTAAAACATCGGCTAGAAACATCGATGCATCGATGTTTTCAACCCATTCCGTTATTTTTCGTTAATTCAATTTGTAGAAGCCTATTAAATTTTTTATTGAGATTTTTTAATATTTAAATAAGAAGGAATTAAGACTACAAAAATAAAAGCTTTCTTAGTTTTTTCTTTTTTATTTCTTCATTGAGTGGTTTTGTTAACAATTTTATAAACGAACTTAAAACTATATCAATTCATGAGCATTCAGCAGTCTTTTTCATTACATTGAGAATCAAAAATAATAAAATAATAATATAAAAATAAATGCTTCCTTAGCACTATTTTGTATTACATTCAGAATCAAAAATAATAATAAAAACAAAATAATGTAACAATAATTGCTTCCTTAGCTGTCTTTTTGTTATGCTTTTAAAGCAATATTAATTATTATAATTATAATAAGTAATTAAATTTTTCCAAAAAAGTATTTTTTGTCGATGCTTTGCAAAAATAAAATGCGGCTTAGTCGGTCTGGTCTTAACCTGTTTCTTCTCTGGCTTAAGACATATGATGCCGCTGAAAAAACCCGTTCAGAAGGAACCGACGATCCTACTACCGGTAAAAATTGCAGCGCCATTTTATGTAAATTGGGATATGTGTTTTTCATACCTTCCCATACTTGTAGAGGGTTGCTTTCAAATGACGCTAATGGCATTCGCAGGTACGCTATCATCTCCACATCAATATCCCCCTTAGGCTTATGAGATTGTGCCAGCTGGTGATGGTGGTCCCAAAAAGAATTGGAGTTAGTTGTGCTTGTCAGGTCATCATTACTATTGTTGTCGTTGCCCATCGGTTTTACCATAGACTTGATTTTTATAATAGAGTTTGAGCAGGCCTGAGGGTCTTTAAAATGCAATTTCTTAAATCTTGGGTCAAGAACTGTAGCCATTGCCAGAATTGAGACCTGAAACCATAAATTTAAAATAAAATATGTAAAGAAATAAATGAATAATGACATTTGAAGCATACCTGCTCTATTGAACCCAAACGCTTATCAATTTCTAACAACAAGAAGTCCTTAATGTCTTTTGCCTCGGGAGTGACGTCATCAACGTTAAGCAATTTTGTTGTTAAAATATTCACCATTGGGATGACCATACTGGCTGTGCAATACGTATCTGCGCCTACTATTTTTGTTGCTTCCTCAAGGGGGCGAAGCATCGGCATGATATTATTAAGCAACTGTAATTCATTTCCATTTAGCATCTCTAGATCGTTGCGGACACTTAACACAATATCGTTTACGAAATTTTTAAGCTCCAAAAAACGCTCAATCATATAATATGTGCTATTCCATCTAGTAGCCACATCTTGGATCAAAACTTTGTCCGTTACTTTTCTTAAGTTGTCGCTGGCAACACAACTCTGCTTAAAAAAAGTTACAATTCCTTTTACCTTTGCAATGCATAATCTTATTGAATCTCTTTGCATAGCAGAGCGTGCAATTAGATTTAGTGTGTGGGCAAAACACGGTATGTGCTTTTTTCGCCCAAAACCCAGGTCAACGGCTTTGACGACATTCGCTCCATTGTCGGTGACAACGGCTGTCACTAATTCCTTTTCAATGTGCCAATCTGTGCAGCAACTGTCCAGCATTT
>VNJO01008706.1:0-15509 GCA_008042535.1 Drosophila tani | reverse complement strand
CCAATTCAAGAGGATTCAGTTCCCCGTCCGATTGGCATTTGCGATGACAATCAACAAATCGCAAGGCCAATCGTTAGAAGTCTGCGGGATAAATCTAGAATTTCCCTGTTTTTCGCACGGCCAGCTGTACGTTGCATGTTCGCGTGTTGGTAAGCCGTCTTCATTGTTTGTTTTTGCGCCGGAAAATAAAACAAAAAACATAGTATATCATATCGCTCTATACTAAATAAAGAAATGCAGTGTCTATTACCCTGGGGTTATATAATGGCGTCGAATTAGGGCGAGACAAAGTTCGCCGGGTCCGCTAGTATGTATATATATATACACATATGTATTTATCTTATTCAAATCGATGCAGCTGTGATCTGCTTGAGCGCATGTGCGCGTATCACTAAAAAGCGGCCACTTGAGCCTAGCACAGACAAAAATGTAATCTTGACAAATATGTAATCTGAGCCACTGCGTGGGTCACAAAAATATCTTCAAAGATAGGTGCGGGATAGCTGTGTCTTTCCTATCGCACTCAAGAACTTTTCTCATGTTTGGGTTAAACAACCACTGCGTTGGTCTAGCGATAAGACTAGTTTTAAGAATCTCATGACCGGTACGTAAGTGCGGACTTGGAAATAAAGATTCAGTTTGAAATATTAACTCAGCAAATGAAGACGTCTTTTTATTTAGTCGTTCTTTTCACCACCTTTAAACCTAACATACAGCGATTAACTGATGTTTCGACTTTCGATCTGCAAAGCGATCAAAATGCAGCCGAGTAATAATGCAATTTCAATGCAACAAATTTTCAACAAAAACAAAAACACAAATTGAATATAGACCATTCCACTGCAACATCATTCTTTGGCATGTGAATTGGACGAAGAGCTGATCACATTTGCGTAAAGCTGATCCTGCTTTGTTTACATTTGAATTGGGACGGCCTCTATCATAGCGTCGCCGAAAGCGGTCCATTCAGAATTTCTTTCGCGACGTTTGGACAATGTCGACACCGTGTCCTTAATGTTAACCGATCCATTCGAGGACTTATTAATATCAAAACTTGGAAAAAATCAAGTGTTTTTCTGACGCGACCGCAAAAAAGCAAAATTTATATGCCACAAATCATGCAGCATCGCATTAGGCTGTGGAGTTCACAAAATGCTGCGTTATAATTTAAAAAACAATACAAAGTTATAGACGGGTTAAGTCCTTATGACACTACATTAAAAACTTCATTAATAAGAGTTTTCATCAGGAGTTTGATAACAACCATAGGGTTTTAGCTAAGTGCCAGCCATAACATTTAACTCTTTGTCACAGTGTAGCCAGACATTGACAACAACAAAAAATCATATATAAAAAAGCTGTCAACACTAGAACAATGACAATTTCGATAAATTTTTTCTAAATAAAAATATTTATTGAACTCTTTTTATTGACAGTTGCTAAACGAAATTTACCTTTAGTTGCTAAAAAACCACTAATTACAAAATTATTCACCCTATATTTATGAGAAACGGGGACTGTACCTATTATTATGATCAGGCGAAATGTGTGCTTGACTCACAAATTTATAGAAAAGCTTCGATATACGGGGCATTGCCTCTTTCAACTCTTTGTCACAGTGTAGCCAGACATTGACAACAAAAAAATATCAAAAATTAAAAAGCAGTCAACACTTTAAGTATGAAAAAACCGTCTTTAATTCAATAATTTCTATGTGTACCTATTAATATGATCAGGTGTGTATGGGCACGCATACTTTTCACAGTTTAAACGCACTTTTAATAAATTATCATAATTATATTATTAAAGATTCAAAAATTATTTAATTTTGATCTCAACATGTACTGAAATAAATAAAAATACACAAGTATGTACATATATTAAGTCTATTAATGTAATTGATTATTGTTTGGGTCATAGGACATTAAAAAGTGATGGTCGATAATAAAACTAATTTTCACATTGTCGTGACGTCATAAGCAAATCAGCCGTCGCTGCGCCACTTGCTGTGGCCGCAGACAACCCAAGATCAATAACATAACAAAGAATTGCGGCAACAGTGTATTTTGCACACGCATACAAACGTGCGAGCGCTTGATCTGCGACAGAAACAGTGTTGCCAGATGAAGATTTTTCTTTCCTCCTAAAATTTCAAAAAGTCATTATTTCCCCCTAAAAAATCCAGTTTTCCCCCCAAATTGGAAAAAGTGCGGCAAATTTAAATAATTAAAAGAAAAAATATCTAATTATGACTTGGAACGTTTTAAAGCGGAAAAATGTCGGTGGAATACCAGTTCTTAGTATCTTAAAATCGGGTTCACGGAATGCGCCAACATCAGCTGGCAAAACTTTTAGGCGATACAAAAATCGTGTACAGTATATATTTTGATATTTTGCCAATCTAGGGGATTTATAATAACAACATAAATTTTATAGAGATTTTCTTAAAAATATTAAATCAATCAGTTCCGAAAAAAACCCCAAACTTTCCCCCTAAAAATTATTCCCCTCTAAAATTCCCCATAGGACATAAAAAAAAACCCTAAGTCTAGGGGGAAAACCCGTGATCTGGGAACACTGGACTGAAAATCGGTTTCTTGTTGTGCTGGCTTTCGAAGGAATGCTTCGAACTCGAAACAGCCGAACGCTCTCGGGGTGCTAGACATTCGGCTGCTCTGGGGTTCCAGGCTCAGCCATTTGGTTGATAGCACTTTTCTTGCTTAGTGCTTAGTGCTTAGTGCTATAAGTCACTTTCAAGGTCGATAGAAAAAATACCAGAAATAATGAATCCGATAACAAATACAGTCTTTTTTACTTTTCTTCAAATACAGAAAAATTGTTAAAATTTTGAGCAGCGATTATAAATACTAATTTCTTTTGAAATTTATAAAATATTGGTTTTAAATAGCTTGATCAATTTATAATTAAATGGTATCAAAAGATTTGCTAAATTAAAAACACGAAATCCAACTTTTGCAACGAGTTTTCGGAAAACGAGCGCAGTGGTCGCTGCCATAGGCCATAAATCAAACAAGTAAGAAAGCTACAGTCGACTGTGCTCGACTGTGAGATACCCGGTACCTAAATGTTTGCGCTTCACACTAAAAAGCAATTTAAAATTGTACATACATTATAATAGTCTACTTCGATACTTCTTAAAATAAATCGCTTCTTGAATTAGCTCCCGACCTAAACAATTTAATGTCATACTTAAATATGAATGATACATTTTATAGGAACACATAAAAACCCGCTCGATCGGCGTCAATAAATGAATTATGTTATTTTTGTCATTTCTTGCTATATTCTTTTGTCATTTCTTCTGCAGTTGGCGCCATTAAATCGCACGGCCAAGGCTCGAATGCGCCACCTGTCGGCTACAGCTTGCAACAGCGGTGCCTTAGGGCGGTGTTTTAAAATTCTAACCTTATTGCCAATATCTCCCATGTTTATCATCCGATTTTACTGAAATTTTCAGGAAACGACCTATTTATTTTATTTATTTATTGTATCTATTAACTTTAACCCGAAAATAGGGAGTATAGCTTATTTAACGTTTTTTTTTAATGATTTTTGAGGGTGCAAGTGGGCGTGATCAAATATTAAAACAAACTTGATCTGCGTGCAACAGATTCCAGTGTTGTCACCAAATTTGGTAACTCTTGCTCTTATAGTCTCTGAGATATGTTGTTTCACACGGACAGACAGACGGACAGACAGACAGACGGACATGGCTAAATCGACTCGGCTGGTGACGCTGATCAAGAATATATATACTTTATGGGGTCGGAGATGCCTCCTTCACTGCGTTGCAAATATCATGGCAAAATGATAATACCCTCTGCAAGGGTATAAAAAGAATGCATTGTTTTCGCATAGCGTTAAGCGGAAAAAACAGACATTTTTGAATAAATATTCTGATTGGCTTGAGTACAAGGAAATTATAATTCTAGAATGATGTTTGCAACCAAAAGCATCTAATTTATAAATGAATGAATTGCACTGAAATTTCAAATACGACGAAACGCCTGTCTGTTATCTGAGGGGTTGTGGGCAGGGGTGGAAATGAGCAATCACACCCACACGTGTATATATTATAGATCTAGGTTTGTAAAAAACTTCAGTAAAAATATCAACCCGCATTTGTGAATTTTCTGAATTTATGACTGCTTTCTCATGTAAGCACAATTTCTAAAGCAATCGTTTCCATAGTAATTTGACCTGGTCAATCTATTTACTATATGAGTAATATTTTATAGATTTTTGGTGAAAGTTTCATAGCGATAGCACATCTAGAACTATTTACAAGTCCGACGACTGTGCACCGGCTGAGCTGAAGAAAAAGTTGCTGTCAACAGTCCTTGAATGGAGTCATATCCGCTTGTCTAATTGAGGAATTGGTGGTTTACCAATTACCATGGTCATCGATTCCGGATCCAAGTATAACTTATTATATCAAGATGGTTCGAACTGTCTACAAGAAAAAGTCGCTGCTATATTAAATCTGAGGAATGAGTCTATCAATTTCGGGCATATGCTGCGGAGCAGTTGTTACAGATTTCGTGTGTGTTTGAAGCACCGATTGCAGATGGAGGAAATGCTGATTCCATTGCAACCTTTTATGTAATAAAGGTTAGGCGGCAATCCCTGCTTGGTCGGGAAACAGCCATAATCCTCAATGTGTTAAGACTGGACATAGTTGTAAATAGAGTCAAAAAGTTGGATCCTTTTCCAAAGTGGAATAATGTATGTATTCGTCTGTCAATTGATCTACATGTTAGACCTGTGAAGCAACTAACGCATCCCAGCAGCCATTGAGAACAAGGTAAAAGAAGAGCTAGAATCGGCTTTATCTCAAGATATCATAGAGCCAGTACATGGACCGAGTAAATGGATTTCTCCAATAGTTATAATAAGAATAAGAATATAAGGCTGTGTATTGATATGCGCCAAGCGAATAAAACAATTTAACGAGTAAATTACCCATTACCAACATTCTAGTCGTTTTTAAAGAAGCTTAACGCAGCTAAGTATTTTTCTCGACTGGATTTGAAAAGTTATTATCAAAAACTCGAGTTGCATCCAAATATCCAAGAAATTAATAAGTTTATAACTTTACAAGGACTGTATAGATACAAGCGTCTACTCTGCGGTGTACCTGAGATATTTCAAAAACCGATGGAGGAACAATTAGCAAAATGCCCGACAGCATTAAATTATACCATTATACCACGAAACCATTGGAGATTAACTGATGCTGCCAAGCTCTGCTTGGAGTTAAAAACAAATGAGCCCGGCGCCCCACCTATCTGCAAATAGTGCGATGACAAATGGTCGGTCGATATGCAAAATGCAGAAATCCCAAAGTCGGCGAAGTGTGCCCGTACGCCAAGCTGCCCAGTGGGAATTTTGATTCCATGTGGAATCGCTCAGTGGTCAGTTCTCATTCGCTTTTATTCCCAGTCGGACTTTGGTTCATGCGGTGAATAAATTCAGGATAGAATTCTGTGTGGAACGGAGATGATATTAAGGATGCTCCCCAGTTCGTCAAAGCGGTAAGAAGGAGATTCAGGTACCTGAATCGTACGCTGCTTTCCTCCATATATGCTATGCTCTTTGCTCAGGAGGGATTTTTTTTCTTTTTGGGACTTTTTGTTTTTCAACCCAGTGCGACTTTTGATCCTAAAAAGAGTGTAACTTCCATGTGGAATCGCCCAGTGGTCAGGTCCCACCGCTTATGAAAAGTTCTCCTTCGCTTTCATTCATGCGTTGCCGGGGAAATTTAGGAATCTGCCACCGTCACTGCTCTGCTCTTGATCAGTTTCCTCCTGAGCGGTAATCACTATGGTGCGCAAGGAGACTACGGTATTGTTAACCTATTTTGAAACTGCTGTAAGATTTTTCAAAAACGGATTAGTTCAGGAGAAATGGGAGTAAAAGTGCGAAATTGAAAGTTTTGAAAATTGGAGCTGTTGGGACCGGTGGAGCAAAACTTAACAAATTTTTAATGTTGTTGTTGATCTAGCTTCAAATACGCGTCGTCTCTGTGTCAATTTTTTCATTTTAGAATCCTGGAACCACTTTTATTTTAATAAACAGCTCGAGCTAAACAACTTTTCTTCTACCACTTTTTGGTTTTCCCGCTAGTTTGGCAGGAAAACAGCTAAAAAGCCAGATTTCCCGCGCCCATAACTTTTAAACGACTAAAGCTAAAGAAACGTGCTATATGTTTTAGAAAGGTATTTTGAAATAACAATAGCTTTGACTTGACATAATTTATTTAAATATTGTATTTAAGAATTTATAATTGAAATTAATATATTTTTTTTAAGTTTTTAAAGTTTTTTAAAAAATGGCTCTAACGATTTTAATAGTCACTCAAGGCGTTGAGATTGATCAACTTTTGGTATATAACACATCTGGGAAAATTCGAATTCTCAAGATATTACTCATAAATTTTTTTTTTATTTGATCTAATTTTAGCGTTTTCCGCTACTTTGGCGGGAAAACAGGAATTTACAGGAAGTTACAGAAACGTGCTATATGTCGTTGGAAAGGTATTTTGATATGATAATTAATTTGCCTTGACAAAATGTATCCAAATATTATAATTAAGAATTTAGAATTAAAATTAATTTTTTTTATTCCTTATTCTGATTTTTTTTTTAAATTAATTTTTTTTGAATTGGTTTTTACGATTTTTTTAGTCTTTTCAGGTTGTATAACCCTTGAGATATTTTGGGGTACAACACATATCTCCGAAAATTCGCTATCTCATCAAAATTAGTAGCAATGATCCCATATAGCTAACTTCTTAAATTGATTTTTTTGTTAATTTTTTCTATTTGAGTTTTAAACAAAAACTTATAACAACAATGGGGGACCTATGAATGTACAAACATGTCATTTTAAAAACTTCTGATATCAATTAAAAACACCTCTTAACGAGGTGAGATTAAAGTGACGAAGGCACCTTCTACAAATAATTCTCCTACAAATAATTCAACTAGTTTCGTTTTCGACACTAAGTTGTAAAATACCTAGCCTTGAAACTAAAGAGCAGCGTGTCGAATTGGAAACTAGTTGATTTATTTGTAATTTATTTTTGTTAACGTTACTATTAATCGTCACAAAATTTGATATCAGATACTTTTGAAGTTACCGAGTAGCCTATACACAATTGATCGGTTCTCGCAGCAGCAGAGAGCAAACAAAATCACTAAAAAACCCCTGTTTTACAATAATCTATCTGGTGATTTTCTTTTCCGCACAGATAGCTGTCAGAAACTGGCTGTTAGTTACAAATGTATTCATATATGGGCAAACCAATTATAGACAAAGCAATCTCTGACATTCTAGTCTAAGGACAAATGAGCTTTGCTTTTTTTTTTTTATTAAAAGATAAGGAGATAAGTCGTGACGCACAATATATAACCGGTATTGGTCACAATTATTTACTTTAATTCAGTATTATTATCGATCGGTTAAAACAAAACGATTGACGCTGCAAAAGATTTGGATTTTGATTCTGATTAAGAATATTGATATTCCATACCAACTCGACCACCCCTGTTGTTTTTAGTCTAAAAAAAAGTGCGCACAAACATTTTTAAAGTGCTCCATGTCTTCATGACACTACAATTTTGTTCGTCACAAAATTTGACACCTCATCAAGAGGTGTTTTTGTTTGATATCAGAAGTTTTTAAAATGACATATGTATGTACTTAGGGCTCCCATTAATAGTGATAAATAGTATACCTCAATATCATGGCCAGAGGTCGTTCCTATATGTCTTAGCTATTATAAAAACTAAAACACATAGTTCTGACCCCTGATCTTTGCTGAAAGCCGGCTAAAGTCACAAAATTTGGTACCTCGTTAAGAGAAGTTTTTGATTGATACTAGAAGTTTTTGTTTAAAGGCTAGTACTAAGATGAACGAAAACTACTTACGGAATTCCTTGAGCGAAATTGTGATTTATTTCGTTTGGGAACCAGTGTGTGTAGTTGAAGGCAAATAATAGTGGCGCCACCGTCAAATTGTCAAAAAACACAATTAAATCGCGTATATTGGCCTCGCCTTTACGTCTTTTATCAATTCCACATTATCCTAACGGCTGTCGAAGCGCTCCAACCGAGCAGCGACTTCCCCCTTCACCCTTCCCCTACATGTCGCTCACGGAATATGGCCGTTTATGGATTTTTTTCGTTCATCTTAGTACTAGCCTTAAAACTCAATTTTGAAAAATTAACAAAAACAAGAAAGAAAGGTATCTTCGCTAAGCCGAAGTTTGTATACGCTTGCAGTCTGTAATTGAATCATTTAAAATGGATTGATTTTGGTAAAATTGAAAAATGTCGAATATTGTATGTTTGTATAACATTTACCCACATTTTACATTTTACATGTATAATTTTACATTTTTATATAAGTCGACAGATCGTTTTTATATACATAGTTGTACGATCTTCAAGAAATTAAACCCGTAATTCTAAAACCGTAAAAAACAGCTATATCTCGAAATTTATAAAAATACGTTGAGAAACAGAGAAGTTATATTTGGTTTCCATTCATTTTCCGAATTGGTCCGAATTGCATACAATTTAAAATGTATAGCTATAATATAATTAGAGGGTCATATATTTAATTTAATTCAATTAATTTCCTATGGCAACTATAAGATACTAGTGGATAACTGCAATAGAAAGAAGACTATCTGCAAAGTTTGATTCAGATAGCTCACAAACTGAAAGACTAGTTTGCGTAGCAACGGACAGACGGTCATGGCTAGACCGACTCAGTTAGTGATGCTGATCAAGATTATATATACTTTATGGTGTCGGAGATGTCTCCTTTACTGCGTTGCAAATATCATGGAAAAATTATAATACCCTCTGAAAGGGTATAAAAATACATGTAAGAAGTTAGCTATATGGGAGGGATCATTGTTCCTAATTTTGATGAGTAATATATCGAGAAAGCGAATTTTCGGAAATATATTTGTTGTATACCACCAGGTGAGCAACGAAATATAGCACGTTTCTGTAACTTTACTCTTTTAGAATTTATGGGCGCTGGAAATTTATTATTTTTCCTGTTTTCCCGCCAAAATTGAATCAAATGAAACACTAAAATTTTAAAGGGTTATTTCAAATTAAAATATTTAATGTTTTGTTTAAATTTTTATTCTAGGTCACCAACAAACTAATGATTTTGAAGTTTATTGCATTTGAGCACGTATCTATATAAATGTACTTATAGTGCATGTTAAAAGTTAGGTATATGGGATCTTTGTTACTAATTTTAATGAATAATATCTCGAGAAAGCGAATTTTCCCAGATATGTGTTGTGTACCAAAAGTTGAAAAATCTCAAAGGCTATACCGCCTCGAGTGTCTATTAAAATCGTAAAAGTCTTTTTTAAAAATAATATAAAAAAACTTTAATTATAAATTTCTAATTATTATATTTAAATAAATTATGTCAAGGCAAAGTAAATATCATTTCAAAATACCTTTCCAAGGACATATAGCAAGTTACATAAGGAAGGTATTGAGGACGTAATTGAAGATATCTCTCCATCTTCCAAATATACCGCCCCGTTAAAAAGTTGTACCAATTCAATTTTTATTTTCAATGTTTAAAATAAAAATTTATTAACAGCTATTCTTTATTTTTCAAAATAAAAATTACAAATAACAGTTATGATTCAACTTTGATTATAAATTGAAAAAAAAAAGGATTATTTTAAACTTTTTTTTTTTTTTTTAATTACTCATATTTTTTTTAACAAGTGGGAAGTTACAGTCGAGTGTGACCGACTGTGAGATACCCGTGAAATTAAATAGCACACGGACATGGAAAAAAGAAAATGCTGACAAATAAAGGCAAATGTTGCTAAAAACATGTTGAGCAACAATGAAATTACACGTGGTCGCAGTTCGTTCACTGACGCATCTCAGGAAGGTCGTCCAAAAACAGTTTCTGTGCCAGCAAATGTCGATGCTGTGCGCGTAATGATTGAGCAATATCGACATGTTACATACCGTGGGATTAAGGCATCCTCGGGCATGAGTTTTACCAGCGTACATTCAATATTACATGAATGCTTAGTCGTAAAAAAGCTTGGATACCGCATAATCTAACAAGTGAAGTGGTCCAAGAAAATGATTAAAAAAATAATACAGTGCCGGGATTTCCAAAGATATCTTCTAAACATCTGCATGGCATCACTCAGAACATACGTTGAACTGAACGCATTCGAATTGAATTGAGTTGAATAAGTGACGTAACACAAAGAAACGAAATTGTGTTAATATGAGTGCGTGTTGAGTGTCGTAGAATAAGACATTGAGTGAAATGAGAAAGAATAAAACGAAATAAAAACTTTGACACAACTGAAAATATTTGAGGTTTTTGAATAATTATAATTCCGTCGGTAGCTAGGCCGTGCGATTCACGGTGACGACGATATCCTTGAAGTGAAGAGTGGGCGATCAGGATGCCTGTAGCGATATGGAGGTACTAAAGTTCAACCTGCCAGCCGATACATTCTGCTAGCTCTGTGCTTAGGCTGCAAAGCGGGCGACAATGGTGGCAGCGGCAATAAGGAAGGACGCAAGTTCAAACTGCCGGGCGATACATCCCGCTAGCTTTCGCCAGCCGAATGGTCAGCGAGGAAGGAGAGCAGCCGCAACAGCGGGCGCGGTCGAGACGGAGCAGTACAAGCAGAAATCGAATAAACAGACCTAAGTTCCAAATTAATCCACAGTATTCTCATCGCTCGGGCTGTTACGTATATACATTTGGTGGAATAAAGCCTGCACATTCGCTTAGCTAAGGCCAGGCAAATCAGCTCTTTACAAGACATTTTATTGACTTCTGTTTTGCCTTTGTATTTTTTATACCCTTGCAGAGGGTATTATAATTTTAATCAGAAGATTGCAGTACATCTCTGACCCCATAAAGTATATATGTATAATCTTGATCAGCATCACCAGTTGAGTCGAGCTACGCAAACTAGTCTTTCAGCCGTAATCGGACCCTTATATTTGCCATAGGAACGCTATTTTAGAAGTTATTGGGCTCAAATTAAATATATGACCCCTTAAATATATTAAAGCTATTTATTTTAAATTTTATGCAAATCGGACCGCTATATCTTATAGTTGTCATTGAAATGATCGGAAAATTAATGAAAACAAAATTATAACTTCTCTGTTCTTCAACGTATTTTTATAAATTTCGAGATATAGGTTTTTACGTATAGGTTTTTACGGTTTTAGAATTACGTTTTTAATTTCATTAAAGGGTCATTACAGTCACCATTTTCAAAAAATCGATTTTTTTTTTCTTAAAATACATACATACACTACTGGCCAAAATAATAAGTACATAGGCATCGTGCCACTTTGTTTAGTGTTTAGTTATTGCTCGATTCTTTTTGAATGTATGCCTGCCAGTTATTTATATATTGAAAAGTTCAGTATGGCGAATTATTTAAATTAAAAAATTTGAGGGGGCTACAGCGTTTTTTTAAAGCTATGCTTAAATTTGTGTTGAGTGGCCAATTTTGGCCTGGACAAAATAATAAGTACACCGGTGTTATTTCACAAGTTTTAAGTATAAGGTCTACAATTATGCTTAAAATGTTTTGTCTTTTAGATGGACCAAATCAAAATTGATCTGTTAAAAATTACCAATTTGCTTTTATATCTTAAAATTAAAGGAAAAGTCTTAAACATTTGGTAAATTCTATTCAGAATACCTTACAATAAAAAGGCTTACTGAAAAAACGAGAACGAACGAAAAAATATTCAGAAACATCGAACAACTGCATCGTCAGTATATCAAAAATTAAACCTTTCATGTCTCTCAAGGCCCCTGCCGCTCAACTTTGACATGAAGGTCAAATATATACCCTAAAAAGTCCGTTACTTCAAGAAAATAAAGTTTCAGATAGTGCAAAAGGTTGTGGAAAATATTTTGGGGTGCTCTAGACCAGATGGGTCGAGACAGTGAAATATTATTTTATGGAACTCCGAAATAAAAATAAATCTGTTTGATAATGACTTAAAACGACATGTATAAAGCCCAAAAGCCAAAAAATTTGACGTCCGATACACATAGAAGTCCCTCAAGCACGGTGGCGGATGAGTAAAATTTTGGGGCTGTATTTCTCGTCATGCCTTTGTCCGATACATCGCATAACTGGGACTATGACCCGATTCGGTTATAAACATAAGTTAATAGACATTATGCGAACCGTTTACTGCCAAAAAAATGTTCTTCAGATTTGTCTTTCAAAAGGACAACGGCATAAAAACCCACGTCAGGACTGATCAATATATTCCTAGAAACCTTTGTCGGTTTGGGGTGTTGCTCAACATGTTCCAAGCAACATTTGTCTGTTTTGGATGATGCTCAACATGTTTCCAGCTAATTTTCGTTTTTGCATGTCTAAGGGCTATTTAATTTCACCCACAATGCTTTGGGTACCGGGTATCTCACAGTTGGTCACACTCGACTGTAAATTTCCCACGTGTATTAATTCCTTCGATCAAATACCACATTTTTTCATACACTAACAGAATCTATTTCACTTTTTGATTTCAGATGATTCTATCAATTGGTATCGTGCTCACCGCGGGACACTTTATTATCGAGAACCTTTGGGAGATTAGCTGCAGAGGCCAAAAAGCTTCATTTTTCCGACCGTCTGACTGTATATAGCCCCTTAATTAATATTGGACCCCTTAATTAATAACTGCCATAGAAGCGATCGGTTGATTTATACGAAAATGTAAAATGTGTAGGTAAATGTTATAAAAACGTAAAAATAAATATTTTTTCTATTTTACAAAAATGGATCGACTTTCAATAATCCAATTGCAGACTGCAAGGGTATACAAACTTCGGCTTACCGAAGTTAGCTTCCTTTCTGGTTTTACATTGCCATAACAGGAAATCCAAATTTTCACCATCTCACTGTAGTGTGAAAGGCTATAGGATAACAGGAGTAAGCTCAGTATTAATTGATCAAATTAGTATAATCCAACGAACACTTGCAACTGGGTATGAAATTGATGCAAGCCAACAGGGTAGTCAACTATGGCATTTCATACTTGCTCGATGTCCACAGTGTGGATGACGAGTGGAAATACTTATTTTATTAATTTTGAAGGGGTTTTTTTTATACCCGGTACCCATAGGGTGCAAGGGTATTATGAGTTAGTGCCAACCGAGAATGTATGTAACAGGCAGAAGGAGGCATCTCCGACCCCATAAAGTATATATATTCTTAATCAGCATCACCAGCCCAGTCGATTTAGCCATGTCCCTCTGTCCGTCCGTGTGAAACAACAGATCTCAGAGACTTTAAGAGCTAGAGTTACCAAGTTTGGTGACAACATTGGAATCTGTTGCACGCAGATCAAGTTTGTTTTAAAATTTGGCCACGCCCACTTCCGCCCTCAAAAATCATAAAAAACGTTAAATAAGCTATACTCGTTATTACCGGGTTAAAGTTAATACATACAATAAATAAATAAAATAAAATGGATGTTTTCTGAAAATTTCAGTCAAATCGGATGATAAACATGGGAGATATTAGCAATAAGGTTAGAATTTTAACACGCCGCCCTAAGGCACTGCTGTTGCAAGCTGTAGCCGACAGGTGGCGCATTCGATATAATGGCGCCAACTGCAGATGAAATGACAAAAGAATATAGCAAGAAATTACAAAAAATAGCATAATTCATTTCTTGACGCCGATCGAGCGGGTTTTTATGTGTTCCTATAAAATGTATCGTTCATATTTAAGTATGACATTAAATTGTTTAGGTCGGGAGCTAATTCGAGAGGCGATTTATTTTAAGAAGTATCGAAGTAGACTATTATAATGTATGTACAATTTTAAATTGCCTTTTAGTGTGAAGCGCAAAGGTTTAGGTACCGGGTATTTCACAGTCGACTGTAGCTTTCTTACTTGTTTTTATTAATATTTGTTAAAGAAATAATTTTTAAGTAACTATTGTTCAAGATTCGATATCAATTTACCCTTTTCTATGCATAGCCAAACATTTGCAATTGTTAGGTCTGATGCGCATGGATTTTACAAACCTATGTTATTGAACCTGACATACATATGTATTAGTGTATACGAATGTTTTTTTTTTTTTTTTTTTTAATTTGGGTTTTATTTTTTCGTTGGGTTCCACCTGTTTTTTTGTAAGAATACTAGTCTTTTTTACAAAAACAGTTAAAATACAGACGATACTAGTCTTTTTTACAAAAACAGTTAAAATACAGACCGATTAGGCAGAAGTACGAAAATAAATATTTTAATTTGTCCAAAAGAAAAAGAAAGTATTTTACTTTCAAAATCTCCAGAAACGCTTAAATATTAAACCATTCATTAAATAACTCTCAGGTTTGAAAGCGTTCGAAGGTTCGAAAGCGTTCGAAAGTGTTCGAATTCTCCATATTTCACCTTTATATCTGTACTCTTCTCTCTCACGCGTTGCTTACGGTCTATTGCTGTTGCCTCTCGCACTTCAACATAACATCTCATCAGCTCTGTTAACATCTGTCGACAGCAAAAATTGCGGCTCTATATAAATTCTCTTTGTTTTAATACACGGCGCTTAGTCAGAATGTATGAGTCAACAGATCTCAGAAACTATAAGAATTAGAGCCACCACCAAGCAGTTGCGCCGCATATCAAGTTCGTTCTAACATTGGGTCACGACCACTTTCGCCCCGGAAAATCATAAAATATATAAATTAAAAAATAAATAAAAAGGTTTGTGCGGATGTTAATATATTTGGGGATATAAAGTGGGGAATATATATAAATAAAGTGAGAATTTTAAGATCTTACAGAATCTAACAGGCACCTTTTTTGCTTTTTACACAGCTGCATGTAGCCGACCGGGTCGAGGGATCGATTCCTGTCGCAATTTAATATACTAGTAGAATACAAATGGTAAAAAAAAAATAAAAGGGGTGTGTCCAGAGTACGCACGACAGAAGTGAAACTTCTAGTATTCCTCTCTCTCTTATCATTTCATTATCTCTTATTTTATTTAGTTTGAAGATTTGAGGTTAAATAATTCAAGGACGAAGCATGGAGTTTTGTATCTAATATTTTCTTATAGATGAATGACGATCGATTAATGTATCGTTCCAAAAATGTTCAATTTATTTACAAGTATATTTGTGAAGCTTCGAAGGTGTCGGTCGTGTTTTTTGCTCGCTCCTACGATTATTTTGATTTCGCCTGTAAAGAGTCAATTAAAATTGTCGTCTTCGATTTTATTGAAATTAGCTGGAACGTTTCTTTTAATTACGTTACCATCGGACTGCATAAAGTTTCTGCCTTGCCAGTTTTATAACTTTTTATAAATTTGCTTAAACTGTCCTCATACAAGAGACCGCCTAGTGTTTTGTTTTTGGACATCCACAGTGTTGTTGTTTACATTTCGACTCCGTTACAACGCGCTTGCTG
>VNJO01008698.1:0-13082 GCA_008042535.1 Drosophila tani | reverse complement strand
GAATTTGATGGACCACTCCCCCTTGAAGTGAATGGCATTGACAAGCACCAATCGAGAGCTACTGGACAAAACATTGGGGCCGATAATGTCCTTGATCAAGTGGTTAGTCTGGGACTCTACCCAGCTGTTGATTATGCTTGCCGCTTGGTCACTGCCGAAGTCGATCTCGATGGCCGTAGAGTGAAACTTGCTCTCCAAAATGCTGCCGAACTGCTCGCTGAGCGCGTGACCCTTCATCAGATACAGCCTGTTGGCCATTCTCAGAATATTACACTGCTCGTAAGCCCTGAGGACTGCATCGAAGCTCTCGGCTATCCGCGTCACGTCGCCTGCACTGAACCGGAGGCCCTCGTCCAACTCGGTGGCCGTGGCCGATCCCATCACCGCCCCCATCCGCAGCATGCCCGCAGAAGTGCGAATGGACAGCGGCGAGTATACGATATTTTGGTCTGGATTGGATTTGACAAGCTGCTCGTGCAGACGGTACGTGAACTGCTCCAGGCCCTTGGAAAACTCTGCGTTCGCCATTGGAGAAGTGATTTAATGGCCTTAAATTTAAATTCATTGAAATATGGTGTACACTTAGTCTATGTAGGCTCTTTGTAGATGGGTGAGGCCTGGCACACTCTTTTTCTGACACAGATCCCTTGAATAATTATTGTAATTGGCCGTGCGATAGGTTTATCGGTCTGCAAACAACCGCAACCGCACCGACAACGTCGGGAACCAGCCGCGTATTAATACACAATGCCATAACCCAGGACATTCTAACAGGAGAAGAGTCCGCTGTCAACACTGTTTTTATACCCGGCACCCATCGGGTCCAAGGGTATTATAAGTTAGTGCCAATCGAGAATGTATGTAACAGGCAGAAAGAGGCATCTCTGACCCCATAAAGTATATAGGTTCTCGATCAGCATCACCAGCCGAGGCGATTTAGCCATGTCCGTCTGTCCGTCCGTCTGTCCGTGTTGGTAAACAGATCTCAGAGACTAAGGAGCTAGAGTTTCCAAATTTGGTGACAACATTGGAATCTGTTGCACGCAGATCAAGTTTGTTTTAAAATTTGGCCACGCCCACTTCCGCCATCAATCATAAAAATCATAAAAAACGTTAAATAAGCTATACTCGTTATTTTTGGGTTAAAGTTAATAGATACAATAAATGAATAAGACAGGCAGACGTTTCCCGAAAATTTCAGTAAAATCGGATGATAAACATGGGAGATACTAGCAATAAGGTTAGAATTTTAACACACCGCCCTAAGGCACTGCTGTTGCAAGCTGTAGCCGACAGGTGGCGCATTCGAGCCTTACTCAAAGTAGAGTATGATAATGAATGTACAATTTTAAATTGCCTTTTAGTGTGAAGCGCAAACGTTTAGGTACCGGGTATCTCACGGTCAGGCACTCTCGACTTGTTTTGTATAGATTTTGAACAGGTTCTAGTGGTGGAAAAAAGTTGAGTTCATATTGCGTCGATGTTGAGTTCATTTCGATTTCCCTACTTTTTGTCGATAACTTATAGATTTTGGGGCTATCGCACAACTACCGCCACTAGCCACTAAATCAAAAACCAAATAAACTGTTAGCCATCTATAGTTTGGGCGATAAAAGGTTTGTTTGGAACAATGGTGGCCCAGATCATTCACGTTCCTTGCTCTGGTTGATCCCTTTCTCCCTTTGTAGCAGCAGACAAGGGTCCAAACCTCACATTGGTGACTCTTTGTTGCTCTATGGCTGATAATATTAGGTCGTCGTCGTTCTTTAATTTCCTGCTAATTTTCGCTATTTTCTTCTCAAACATAAGTGACAAATAATGCACAGTTTTGAAAGGCAAAAAATCGAGTTTGTCCAGTGTAAACGCTTTTTGTAAGTTATTGACTTAACTCCGATATCGATAGGTAACTCACGTTAGAGTAAAAAGGCTATTATTCAGCTAAATGCTAATTTAGAAACTAATTAAAAAATTTGTTTTTTTATTATTTTTTATTAAATAACTATTAATTGTTAAAAAAGTTGGTATTGGAAATTTATTGAGTTGAATGTACGATCCTTATACTGTTTGATAAATTAACAGATCAAACACTGATAATTAAAATTGTAAATTAGTTTATTTTATTTAGTCGAGAGCGATATGGATACTATGTTTTAAGATTTTTTTTCCAGCACAAAAACAAACAATGAACCGTCTACCAAAACGCGAACATGCAACGTACAGCTGGCCGTGCGAGAAACAGGGAAATTCTAAATTAAAACCGCAGACTTGTAACGGTTGGCCTTGCGATTTATTGATTTGTCATCACAAATGCCAATTGAACGGGGAACTGAATCCTCTTGAATTGGAATGAAAGATCAGTTGGAATAATCGGAATGCGTGGTTTAAGGACTACCTCTCCTTTAAATTTTCCCTTGATGATCGTCGCTTAAATCACGTTATTCATCAATTTCTTGACGGACAACCGCGTACCGCTGCACAATTTCGATGGTTTACATTCCGCAGCATTATAATAATTAATCCCACCTTATTCGGTGGAGTTCCTGGCTTATAAAGCGTGTTCAAAAATTCTGTCGGATAGTTCGTCCCTTCATCCTCGTCGGTCTCGCTGTCAACGGATCTGTATGAATGCAGTTTTCCATCGATTTCATTTTGAATAATGTAATTCAAATTATCTACGTCCTTGTTCTTCGCAGCTAGTATTGCGCGTTCTCTAATCCAGACGATATTTGTATAATTTTGTGGAAAGTCGTTGAACACTTTGTTAATTAGTTCCTCCTTTGACGATGTGAACTCGCAAAAATTTGCCGGGAACCATATAAATCCAGTCGAAGCGTCAACAGGAATTTCGCCATTGCCAAGTGCCAGCAGTTGTCTCGAGAATTCAGCAGCGGACGGGTCAGTCTGCCATGTGACTCTCATGTTCGTGGTTAATTTCAGCTTCTTTACATATCTCCACAATGGACACGATTTTAGGCATGCACTTAAATCATCGGCAGCCGTAGATTCCGCGAAAATCTCCGGACAGCAATATCGAAGATCCACCAAATAGTTTCGAATCACCGCGTAAATCTTTCATCGTCGGTCAACTGCCTCCAAAGCTCGCTTATGCGCCATCGTGCATTCATCCCAAATGATGTTTTTGCATTCTCGCATCAATTTCGCTATCGCCGAATTCTTGCTTATCGTGCATGATGGCTTGTCAACCGTGAGAAGACTCATGGGCAGCTTCAAAGCGGAATGTGCAGTTCGACCGCCTTCTAACAATGTGGCAGCAATGCCAGATGATGCAACAGCCAACGCAATTTGAGATCTTGATCGAATCGTTGCCAGAATCAAAGAAATGACAAATGTCTTGACTGTCCGACCAGGAACATCGAGAAAGTCCTCCCGATCCAACTTCAACAACCTTCATTATCGACTCGAACACGTTCTTCTGTGTTCGGCACCTGCGACTGTGTGTTTGTTGTTTGTGTCAATTTCATTTTATACCCTTGCAGAGGGTATATAATTTATAATTTTATAATTTCGTCATGATATTTGCAACGCAGTGAAGGAGACACCTCCGATCCGAAAAAGTATATATATTCTTGATTAGCATCACCAGCCGAGTCGATCTAGCCATGTCCGTCTGTCTATTCGTCTGTCCATCTGCCGGTTTCTACACTGATAGAAAAATAAAATCTTTTAAGATTCTAAGCATTCTTAAATTAAATCTCAATTTAAGACCAAAAATTCCAAAAATAAGATTTATCAGGGTATTTTCATGAACAATATGAACTTTATTTAAGATCTTCTGCAATCTTAAAATGAACGCCTAAATTATACCGAAAATTCTTAAAATGGGAATTTTCAATCTTTTTGTTCTTACTACCTTCACATGTATAATTCCCAACTGGTTCTGGCAACTGCTGACTATAATTGTGACTAATTTGGGGTGGAAAGTTGTCTTTACACAAAGACAATATCGTAGCATGTTACGTACACCGTAACACGGAAGAAAATCAAGAATACCCAATGCGCTAGTGCTCTAGAAAATCAACACGGGCAAAATTGCACAACAATTTGGCTCTGGCAGATGACACCGCCCAAACTCGCCAAATTATGCCATGCAATCACCTGCAACCCAGCACCACCAAAGACGACCCAAATATAACTCCAGCCAATAGGCGAAAAGAGGGGAATGGATGACACTAGCTGAGAACACTTTTGTGTTCCATTCCGGAGATTCCTAGGCAATACTTGGCACAGTCTTTGGATATAAAAGACCCCAATATAGCCATACTGGAGATAGTCGAAGTCAGAGCTAAGGACGGGAAGTCTGTTCAGAAAGACTCGAAATCCCCCAAAGACCAAAGTGAATGCGTACAAGGCGCATAAGTTTAAAAGTCGGATAGCTTTTCGCGACCGCGGAAAATGTGAGATGCAGTCCGTTACAACAACCCGTCGAACGGTGCCGCGTAATTTGTGAATCCTAATGGACCTATTTAAGCAATACTCAAGTAAAACAATCTGCCGCATTCAAAAGTGAATCCTGAAGGACATTCAACATTTTGCAATAAACTGTGCAACTACCCGCATCACTAGGCATAGCCTAGATCCTTAAACAACAACCCTAATCTTCAACCTCATAAAAACCTGAAGGATGTCTCTGATAGCCAAGAGATCGAACAAGTAATTGAGGAGCATCGACCAACATGAAAGATTCACCAACAAAGATGACCCTGGTTCAATAACGACATAACATAAACAATCCGACAACAAACATATAAAAGCAAAGCCGCCACAACAATTTCCTGAACATATTAACTCATTTCTCAACACCAATACGTTTCTTATATTTTTTTAATGTTTTTTTTTTATTAGGAAAAATTTTGTGCATTTAGTAAATTTATAACACCAACCCACAGCACGATATTATATATATATATATATATGTTTAATTCTACTTAACTTTTCCCACAAATAAAACGTCAACTAAGGAACGAGAGCTCTCAACGATGGAAGAGGGTGAGTCAACGGGACATTATCAACATTATCAGAAATATTTATATATATATATAATCGAGCCTCCATATACACTACATACCATATGAACAAAATATTAGCTTCCAAAGATACACTATATTCTTTAATACACCTAAATATTAATTACACAATTTAATTTAATTCAGAATAGCTATACCAACACCTATTGAAACACTTTAATGTCTGAACAACTTTAATGTTTGAACAACCTTTATAATAAACTAATGAACATTAACTAACAAAATGCATTGGTAGAAACCCATTAAAAAGGGGGCATTGGTACGACTGGCAGACTGGGTCAAGAAAATGACATAACTTTTGACGAACGACATGGACAAAAGGGGATCGTATTGCACGGCCCGCGACGATCCGAAGTTTGCGAATGGGGAGGGAAAACAGTCAAAACATAGCCCGATAGTTTTCACGATCAAGCATAAATCTGCTTGCGGGGCAATGTGCACAGAAAGACAGACTGAATAACGATTTCTTCTATTTTTCAGGCACGTAAATAATTGTTCTGATTATGTTTGGAGAGGATAGTGGCGTCCAAAGAACCCACCCCAAATCCGGCGAGCTCAGCTGCACAAATCGTGTCTGCTATCTGGGCGACCACTCCCTCAGCTGAGGCAAAACGACTGAGGCAAAACGACATCACCGACGTAAGAGTTCTTGATTTATTTAGATTATTCTTTATTGCCAAATAGAATTGATTAAATTTAGAATTTATATCTGGGATATTTGTTGCCCCGGAAATGATTACTTTTTTACTTTCCTCCAGAGTGACAATTCGTACAGCAATCGCAGCGGCAGTGGCTGCAGTCTTTGCCATTATCAAATCCGGTACATACAGATGACGTTCCAGTATCCGCGGTTCCAAAGCGACCAACAAAAAGAAAGCCATGGACATTGTCATATATTCCATAAAAGAAAGGCCTGTTGGCATGAAAAAACTTTGGCAGATTCGTGGGCCCTATCCCGGATAATGGAACCATTACCATCATAGCTAAGGGTTGGGGGTGTAGGAATAAAGCTAGTTAGCAATCATTATATAGAAACTGGATATTGGTTAAAATGAAAAAGGAAGTAGGTGAGAGAATCGAATGGAATTTTTTAGACCTATGGATAGTAGAAATTTTGATATTGATGATATTAAAGGCCTAGATCTACAACTTCTTTCTCATATAAGATTTACCTAAACCTTAAATAAAGAGACGAATCACTCTTTCTGTCCCATTTTTAGTGCATACTCACCCGTGGCGGCGGCTGCTTCGGTCCCCACTTCGTCGACCTCAATGAAGGTTTTGTGTATTATCTTGGAGACAGAAAGGCACTCTCGAGAATCCAACATTTCATTAAGCTCTGCCAGATCGCTGAATATGCGGCTCATGCCCATCTGTGAGTAGTCAGAATGCTCAAATACTTCTATTAATCAATTAAGAGATTTACAGAGTGTGCTCTTCTATGAGATACCCGGTACCCAAAGCTTAAGGCATTAAATTAAAAAACTCTCTCTCTCTCTCTTCGAAACTAGCCAGGATAAAATGATAAAATGGAGAGAAACATTATTGGTGATATATAAAATCTGAAATATAACCAGAAAGAAAGCTAATTTCGGTATACCGAAGTTTGTATACCCATACAGTCTGCAATTCAATGGATGGATGTATGCATTCATTTTAGTAAAATTGAAATATATCGAGGTTTGTAAATTTGTATATCATTTACCAACACATTTTACATTTTACATGTAGAATGTTACATTTTCATATAAATCGATCGATCGCTTCTATGGTAGCTATATAGTTGTCCGATCTTAATGAACCTAAACCCGTAACTTTAAAACCGTAAAAAACTGCTTTATCTCGAATTATTAGCGATACTTTGAGAAACAAAGGAGTTAACTTTTCTTTACATTAATTTCGCCATTCCTATGACAGCAATAGGATATAGTGGTCCGATTCGCCATATATACTACTTGCAAAAGAAATTAAACAATGCTGAGAATTTCAACCCGATAGATCAAAAACTGAGAGGCTAGTTCGCTTAGAAACCGACAGACAGACAGACATGGCTAGATCGACTCGGCTGGTGATGCTGATCAAGAATATCCCCCACTGTGTTGCAAATATCATGGCAAAATTAAAATACCCTTTGTAAGGGTATAAAAACAATTAAGTGTTGGCTGATTTGCCTGACTTTTGCTAACCAGTTTGAAAGTATCTGATAGCTCCCCTTGGAACTCTGCTCTGAATTTTGGAATCTTCACGTCCACTTCGGTCAGAGTCATGCCTGACATTATGTCCTCCAGTGACGAGCCAGCTAGCTTCTTCTCCAGACTCGGGAGACTGGAGTTCGGGTCTGGGAGGAGGATGATCATGGCCAGGTTGCACGCGCTGTAGTCCAGTCTGAGGGCCACTCCAGATTCGGCAGCTCACCAAAGAGGAACTTATGCCACGCATGCATCATGTCTATGGTCGTCGGCTTTTGCGGCGTTGAGAAGAACTGCTCCTTTTTGGTGTCTTCTTCATCGAATTTGATGGACCACTCCCCCTTGAAGTGAATGGCATTGACAAGCACCAGTCGAGAGCTACTGGACAAATCATTGGGGCCGATAATGTCCTTGATCAAGTGGTTAGTCTGGGACTCTACCCAGCTGTTGATTATGCTTGCCGCTTGGTCACTGCCGAAGTCGATCTCGATGGCCGTAGAGTGAAACTTGCTCTCCAAAATGCTGCCGAACTGCTCGCTGAGCGCGTGACCCTTCATCAGATACAGCCTGTTGGCCATTCTCAGAATATTACACTGCTCGTAAGCCCTGAGGACTGCATCGAAGCTCTCGGCTATCCGCGTCACGTCGCCTGCACTGAACCGGAGGCCCTCGTCCAACTCGGTGGCCGTGGCCGATCCCATCACCGCCCCCATCCGCAGCATGCCCGCAGAAGTGCGAATGGACAGCGGCGAGTATACGATATTTTGGTCTGGATTGGATTTGACAAGCTGCTCGTGCAGACGGTACGTGAACTGCTCCAGGCCCTTGGAAAACTCTGCGTCCGCCATTGGAGAAGTGATTTAATGGCCTTAAATTTAAATTCATTGATAAATATGGAGTACACTTAGTCTATGTAGTCTCTTTTTTGTAGATGGGTGAGGCCAGGCACACTCTCTTTCTGACACAGATCCCTTGAATAATTATTGTAATTGGCCTTATCGTTCTGTGTGAGTCGGGGATATGCTTCTGTTCCAGCTAATCAGCTGGCGCTCTCTCCTCGAAAGGCACCTGGCGCTCGGCTGGGCTCTCTTGAAATTTATCTAATCGGAGCGTTCTTCGTTCAGTTGTGAGTCACAGGCGATGGTTCCGGGCGTCAGTAAGCTCCGCACCGTCTGGCAGACACCTCGCACCTGAACCTACGCTCGATCCTCCTCCGTTTTTGATTGTTTTTTCCGGTGTAAGTAATCATCGATCGTTATCAGCGGCACCATGAGGTCGGAGACCCGCCCTCCCGTTTGCGTAAACAAATATTCGCTGGAGTTTCATGCCTCCGTTTTTCTGACGAATCCAAGTTGCATTACTCAGGGACTTTCACAGAGTTGTAGTGAAAACAATGGACATATCTAAGCAAAGGCTAAGTGAAGGAAACAGAAGAGCCACCCACATGCGTATTTTGTTGTGTTCCGTGCCTTATCATTTCCCGTTTCTGTTTTAATCATTTAATTAGCGTTTATGGCGTGCTAGAAAGCCATTTATTGCGTGGAAAGTAAATACTAGGGGAAACACCCATATGGGCAGTGAAGCTTTCAAAACAAAATAGTTTATACAAAAGTATACACAGAAAAAAAGGGATAAAGTTGCCGGATTAAATCCCAAGTAGGATGGATTTAGGGCTGATCCCGAACTTTCCTAATCAAAGCATGAATAAACTTATTTTTTCCAATCTCGATTTTTTTTCCCGAAAATTCTTAAATTTAGACATAAAAATTATCCCGAAAAAATGTAAAGAATTTACCACAGACTAGTCTTCAAAATCTTAATGCTAAACATTATATTAAGATTTTATTATACTTTAAGATCGATGTGAACAAATTGTCTTATAATTATAATTATAATTATAATTATAATCTGTATTTATAGAGTAAAGTAAATAACATTAAAAACACACTTACATTTTTTACCCCGACCGAGTTTCGTTCCCATGTGTCGGAATTCACAGACGGGCTACTTAACAAACGGGCCACGGAGGCGAATCAAACACTCATGTTGAAAACTCAAATACAAAGAGAGAATCTAAAAGAGGGCATTATTATTTTGCTCAGCTAAAAATAGACCATTTAAGAATTTTAAGGGAGAAATACAAAATTGTTTCGGCTTATTTTGTCATTTTAATCCCGAATTGGGATAGATTCAACCATTTAATCCCGAACCTTACTTAAAAATTTAAACAAATCGCATGCTTAAATCAATCCAATTATCCTTGATTTTATCATGTGACTTTTTTCTGTGTATAATATATACAGCTTCCCTTTTTTATCAGTTCATTTACGAGCACATTTTAGTTAGTGTTAATAACGTGAAGCAAATACGACTAAAAATATATTTTTTAATTTTTCTGTTTGCAGATCGCAATGGGTGATCCCCAAGAGAGTAGGAATCTCTTTTCGCGAGTCCTGATAGATGCCATAACCCAGGACGTCCTCACACGAGATGAGCCCGTGGTCAACACTGTTTTTTCGCCCGCATCTGTCCAAAGCTGCCTGACACTGGCCTTCCTGGGTGCCTCCGGATCGACGGCCGAGGAGCTAAGGAATGTCCTGCAACTCGGTCCCGGTGACCGCCATCACATTGCCCGCTCCTTTGGGGAGTTCTGGCGGACGAGCTGCAACTACGGAGACAGGGGACCCGTGCTGAAGTCAGTTAACCGAATGTATGTGAACGATGCCCTGGAACTGCATCCCGAGTTCAACGAGATGGCCGTGGACTTCTTTCAATCCAAAGCGGAGGCGGCAAAGTTCGCCGACTCGGAGGTCGCGGCGCAGAAGATCAATGACTGGGTGGAGCAGGAGACGGAGCACAAGATAAGCAACCTGCTGCAGGCGGACTCTGTGAACGACGAGACGAGCGCCGTGCTCATCAACGCGCTGTACTTCAAGGGAAAGTGGCAGAAGCCCTTCATGCCGGAGACCACACTGACGACCGACTTCCACGTGAACCCAGACAGCCGCGAGGTGGTGGACATGATGTACCAGGAGGACAAGTTCAGGTTCGCTGACCTGCCACACCTGAAGGCACGAGCCGTGCAGCTGCCCTACGAGTACTCGAACATCCACATGCTCGTCCTGCTGCCAAACGAGGTGTCCGGTCTGCAGCAGCTGGAGAGCCAGCTGAGGTCCGTGGAGCTGGCCGATATTGACGCGGCTATGACCACAGAGGATGTGGAAATCTACTTGCCCAGGATGACCATAGAGTTCGATGTGGATCTCAAGAATATACTAAGTCAGGTGAGGATCGGACACAAAGTTATATTTTTGGAATTTCTGGGTGATATTCTCACAGATTACTAATATAACTTTCTGCACCCGCAGATTGGCATCAGGGAAGTCTTCAGCGACACGGCTCTCCTGGACAGACTCTTCACATCGCGGACGGGCCAGAAGATCTCGGCAGCCAAGCACCGCGGCTACATCACCGTCAACGAGGCCGGGTCCGAAGCGGCAGCCGTCACCTGTAAGTGTGCGCCGTTACTCGGCAAGTTTCCATGCTGACTTCCGCAATCTCTTGCAGTCATGAAGATTGTGCCCATGATGCTGAATATGAACAAGAAGCTCTTCAAGGCGGATCATCCGTTTGTGTTCTACATACGCAACGCACAGGCAGTGTTCTTCGCCGGCCGATTCGTGACCCCCGTCTCCGGTTCCGTTGAAGAGGGCGACGGTTCAAGCCACGGCTCCAAACTCAGTATATAGACCAAGAAAGGCAGTGAGACCAAATAAAAGTCAGCTGGGAAATCCCGAGAGTCCGAAAATCATTTAATTTCAACCCAAGAGCGTTGCACGCTCAGTTCTCGATTCTCAGTTCTCAGTTCTCGGCAGCATTGCAATCTCTCCGAAACCGGAGATAAGATGCATATATAAGCCGGTCTTAGCAGACCCAGCTTAGTTTACAGTGCTATTTCTCTCGGGGACCAGTTCGTCGGTGGCGGTGAAATGAATTACTTGTGTAAGCTGCTGGAATAGAAATAGCAATAATGCAATAACATTTATTTTTATGTAAATGTGTAAATAAGTGAAAAAAGATACCTAACTGTTGTAAAAGTTATTTTTACCCTGGCTTGCATTGACCTTGAGCCAAACCCCTTTCATCTTGAACACATTTGTTTTTCTGCGCAGTAGGCTTGATTCTGTGGGTCACTCTCGGGGCGGCGTGCAAGGCGTCCGAGGATATCTACCAAGATCTGGCCAAGAGCCATGCCAACGAAAACCTCATCGTCTCGCCGCTCTCCATCGAGGCCGCCTTGAGCATGGTGTACATGGGAGCGGGAGGATCGACAGCCCGGGAAATGCAGAGTGCTCTGGGGCTGCCATCCGGCGACAAGCAGGAGGTGGCCAGCAGGTACAAGGCTCTCCTCGCCCGACTGCCGGGCCAGGAGAAGGGGCCCACACTGAAGCTGGCGAACCGCATCTACGTAAACGATCAATACGCCTTGAGCCCGGACTACAATCAGGTTGTGCGAGAGGCTTTCCAGGCCGAGGCAGAGCTTATCAGTCTGGCCAATGGTCCCGCGGCGGCCGAGGGGATCAACCAGTGGGTGCTGGGCCAGACGGATGGCAAGATCAAGAACATGATCGCTCCCAGCAGCATGACGCCCGACGTTAAGGCGGTGCTGGTGAACGCCATCTACTTCAAGGGCCAGTGGGAGTCCCGGTTCGACACGGAGAGAACCAAGAGCTCCGACTTCCAAGTAACCCCCGATAGGAGCGTGCAAGTTCCGATGATGATGCAGATGGGCAACTTCAGGGCCAACTACTTCCGCGACCTGGACGCCCAGGTGATCGAGCTGCCGTACCAGAACTCCAACCTGTCGCTGACCGTCTTTCTGCCCCGCGAAGTTGGAGGCTTGAGCGCCTTGGAGGAGAAAATCGTTGGCTTCTCGAGGCCGCTGGAGCTGAAGGAGGTGTACGTGAAGCTGCCCAGGTTCAAGATCGAGTTCCGTGACGAACTCAAGGAGACCCTTGAAAAGGTGGGTTGCCCTTGCTTGACGTCTCGTTTTGCCACTAATAACGCCGTTGCAGCTGGGCATCCGAGAGCTCTTCTCGGATAAGTCTGACCTGACTGGATTGTTTGCCGACAAGTCTGGCGGAACACTCAGCCAGGTCTCGCACAAGGCCTACCTGGAGGTGAACGAGGAGGGTGCGGAGGCCGCGGCTGCCACATGTAAGTGTTGCCGCATATCCTATGTGTGTATACCAAGTGTCCAATGCTTAAGTTTCTTGATCCACAGCTGGAGTCGTCACGAATCGATCTGGATTCAACATGTTCTTCGTAGCGGATCATCCCTTTGCCTTTGCCATTCGCGACGCGGACACTATATACTTCCAGGGACGCGTTGTTAATCCCACAAACTAGAGATGCTTCCATATCTAAAATCGATTAAATAATTGAATAAATTACAGGGAAATGTCCCTTTTATGTAGTCCGAAATTCGTTATCGTTATAGCCATTTCACACTACTGTGATTACAGAGGAAATGATGCGAAGAAAACAGATGTTATGTTCTAATGTTAAATTTCTGCAATGTTTGATTTTTTCTGGGCTAATACCTAAGCAATTTCCGAGAGATTTTAAAAGGTCTGATTAATTTTTATTTATAAGTTTACAGTGTTTTGAATTAGAGTATTGATACCCCAATGAAACCTGTAGCAGCCTCAGTCTCTGACATCATGCCACACAAATGACTTCGATTGAAACAGTGCACAGTGGTCCAGCCCGTAGGCCAAAAATAAAAAAACCAAAGTCCAAATTTTGACTTTAAATGTACCAATTCTTATTTATAATTGGTCTAGCT